>OX457028.1:26928144-27115644 GCA_949752745.1 Protula sp. h YS-2021
AGGGACCAAAAAATTCCATACATGGCGATCAGTCCATGGAGGTATTAGGGACCAAAAAATTCCATACATGGCGATCAGTCCATGGAGGTATTAGGGACCAAAAAATTCCATGTATGGCCATCAGTGCATTGAGCTATAAGGAACCAAAAAATTCCATACATGGCGATCAGTCCATGGAGGTACTAGGGACCAAAAAATTCCATACGTGGCCATCAGTCCATGGAGGTATTAGGGACCAAAAAATTACATACATGGTGATCAGTCCATGGAGGTATTGAGAACCAAAAATTTCCACACATGGCGATCAGTCCATGGAGGTATTAGGAACCTAAAAATTCCACACATGGTGATCGATCCATGGAAGTATTACGAACCAAAAAATTCCACACATGGCGATCAGTGCACGGTGGTATTAGGAAGCAAAAAATTCCACACATTGCGATCGATCCATGGTAGTATTAAGAACCAAAAATTTCCACACATGGCGATCGGTCCATGGTAGTATTAGGGACCAAAAAATTCCATACATGGTGATCGGTCCATGGAGGTATTAGGGACCGAAAAATTCCATACGTGGCGATCAGTCCATGGAGGTATTAGGAACCAAAAAATTCCATACATGGCGATCAGTCCATGCAGGTATTAGGAACCAAAAAATTCCATACATGGCGATCAGTATATGCAGGTATAAGGAACCAAAAAATTCCACATATGGCGATCAGTCCATGCAGGTATTAGGAACCAAAAAAATTCCACACATGGCGATCAATCCATGGAGGTATTAGGAACCAAAAAATTCCACACATGGCGATCGGCCCATGGTGGTATAAGGGCCCAAAAAATTCCATACATGGCGATCAGTCCATGGAGGTATTAGGGACCAAAAAATTCCATACATGGCCATCAGTCCATGGAGGTATTAGGACCAAAAAATTCCATATATGGCGATCAGTCCATGTAGGTATTAGGGACCAAAAAATTCCATACATGGCGATCAGTCCATGCAGGTATCAGGGACCAAAACTTCCACACATAGCGATCAGTCCATGGAATATTTCAGAGTTGTTATACAGTTAAGGGTTCAAAATTCTTCATTTAATCGTTCGGTCTATGTAGTTATTAAGGGGTGAGGGTGGGGGAATATGCAAATGCATGGCGATCAGCCCACCGGGGTAAAAATGTTCGCTGGTCTAGTGCAGGAGGAAATGGAGTAAGAAAAATGAGATTACTTGTAATAAATTAAAGTGATCAAGTAAAGTTTTACAAATTTGCCGAGCCATAAGGTTGTCTCGGAATTGTGGGTGGGGGGGGGGGGGGGGGGGAGGAGTGGCTGCCACTCAACAAGATTTCCGTAGCTTAAGGAGAAGGGGGACTGGCCCTGCATGGAGATTAGTACGACTCCAGCGTTACCTGAGGAGGACGAGCATAGCCAGTCTCAAAAACACTGTCCATTTTCTCGAACACTGGCGACATTTCGTTAGCGGACGTTTCGTGGAGGTAATGCTGGATATCGTCCGGAGGCTGTGAGCTGCGCGCGCTCGCGCTCTGCCGGTCGGTTATGCTGTAGCGCTCAAAGTACGAGAAATCGCGCTCGTCCGTCTACAAACACACACACGCCCGCACGCGCATACACCACGGCCCGGCGTGCATAACGCAACAACATGTAAACAAACACGAAGACTGTAACCAAGGTAACTGTAAGAAAAGACAACTAAACACAAGTACTAGAATTGCCCAGCGATGCAGTCTGTGAATGTTTATTATTCGAATACTTGGATCATTGAGGCACGATGCCGGCATGATTGCTATGGGGAATAATCTATCAATCAAAATGCATTAGAAATGAAATCATGAGTGAGAGTATCCTCACGGTTGTATTTCACCGGTCACGTTATCATGCCTTTTTACTAAAATAGTCTAACCTTTTAACATATGAATGTGTAAATTAAAAAACATTCCAGACTGGCGAGTTCAAGAAAATATCTATCCCCCAATTGAAAATTCCGTTGTAACTTACATATACGAAAATAATTTTTACATTAAGCGTGCAAACATACAAGAAATGATACACATATCAAATGACGATCAAAACGCAGCTCTCAGTACTGACAACCGAAAGTAGCATGCAAAACACCAAAGGCTTTCCATAAACGAACACCATTCTAGGCTAAACGGAGACAGGAAGTGTCAATGACCCGTGTGCCCCTCACTTCCGGTCTAACCCTTGTGACTCTTTTTTTTTTTGCTCGAGACATTCCTGACAGTCGTTGACGATGTGTTCCGAAGTATATCATCAAACATTAATTTTTCCACTGGTTAACATTACATAAACAAAAATAAGCACGAGATTGCATAATCAAAACTAGACTCATTTTCCGTTTCATCCTCAAACACAACTACACCCTGTGCTTTAAGCACCACCTGGCGTGCAAAGTGCGAACTTACTACATTATTTTACTGTATTTCTATATGCAGAAAACCTCCATATGAGGAATACCTTTAGGACCGGTAAAAATGTTCATTTTATATACAGAGATTTTCTGAATAGCGGTCAATTATGGAGGAAATAACTGAGGAAAAAATGGGACCAGAAATTGTGTTCCTTTATTAGAGGGTGTTCCCAACGGAGGTTTTGCTGCATGGTAACGATCAGCTCAATACGACTACAGTTTAACCCAAGCATTATTTAGTGCGACGCAAGGAGAGCTATTCTGGGGTCGCAGCATTTGAATACCTTGTCCATAAGAATTCTCTACAGTCAAATAAATTCAAAGGAAGAAAATATAACGTGATTTTACCAAAAATAACATCTACATCAAAATAGAGTAAACAATCAACGATTGTAAAACAGTAGGCCTGGAGACTGTGTTTAAAAACGAAGATTCGTTCAAACGAAAAAGCAAATATAAAAACATGGGGCCCCTCCTTTAAGTCAGGGAGGGTCACATAAAAACTAGTTCTGTAACATCCAAGGCAAGGCAGCTGTAGCACACGGCATCAATCAAACTTCATGCGGGAGGCAATCCCAAACAAAACCCTCTGGATGGGGCTTCCGCAGTAACATCTAGATATCCCCCAGAGAACGATCTTACTGTCACACTGTCACAAAGAAACAATTGCCGTGTGCTGCAGGTGCTTCGGCGAACACGTGTCGGGAAGGGGCAGCATACCTTTATCGGACTGATGGAGTCATCATGAAGGTCTTGTGTCGTGATGTAGTTGAAGGACGAATCACCCATTGTGTGATGGTCATCATCTACAGTACAACGAAATATGACGTACACAGCTTAGGCCGACGTCGATACTAAGGTTGCTATACCTTTTTTCGGCTTCTTCACTCACTTTCTCAAGTTTTCTACATCACCCTCCCCTTTCCTCACTAACTTGCTCAGCGGAAGACTTGTGAGAATCCGACAAGTTGTTTATATTTTTACTTTCTGAGGCCTGAAAAACAGCCAGTAGCAACGAATACAGCCCTACAAAGTCTTCCGCAAAACAAAGAGGCTGAAAACTCCTAGATTCCATTACATATTGTGCGTTTCACCTTGTGAAGCAAAAATTTACATAAACGTTGCATGAAAACACGAGTTCTTTGCTAGACTTCCCTCGCTTCCGTCTAAAGGGACGGAAATTTATTTTATTCTGTACTTCTGTTCGCTAGGCAGTAAGCTTTTTATGAGATAATAAGGGACACGCGATTCGAAATCCTGAATCAAGTCGTTGTTGTCCAACAGCCAACCTCCACGGCGGTTCGGTGAGTTGTAAATGTTACAGGGAATCTGTGTAATCAGGGATTTCACGTAATCGCTCGGGAATTCGTGTAATGACTGAAGAGTTCAAAGTTTAAGTTTTGTTTCATAATTTATTTGATCTCAGTGAACAAGTACAATAAAACGATACAGGTTTTGAACTTTCAGTTTATTAAGGAATAAATTTGCAAAAAATTATCAGTCAACTACAGTGTCAGCTGTTTAAAATAGTGGATTTTCGTCCTACTGAAAAAGTGGCATTTAATAAATGTATCATTACATTTTGTGTCTAATATTTCGGATACTGTTTCCACTTCCTATACCGATTCTTGCTATACTACAGCATTTCGCCAATCTTCCCTTCCCACAATAAAATGTTGCAAAATTGTAATAATTTGCCCACTAACTGATTCCCCAGGGATTACGTGAAATCCCTGATTACACAGATTCCCTTTAACATACATAAGCCCTTTTTGCTCCGCCGAACAGTGGGGATTCCGCGAAAATAGTACTCACAGAAAGAATGGAACTATTTTTTTTAATAATCCCTCTGTGCTTATACACAAGAGATCCCTCCTGAGGTCAGATGTTTTACAACAACGGACTCAAGTCTGCAATATATGAGCAACTACATGGTACGTGAACAATGACATTATATTTTATGGACGACGCAAAAGAAATAAGTACTGCAGGGCCACAGCTAGAAGGAAAAACCTAGCCGACGTAAACTGCCAACCATTAACTCCGATCCTAACCGACTTTTCATCCCGTGGCTTTTACATATTAAAGAATAAATTCCAAAACTCTGGCAGTGGTTTACCCAACTTGTTAACCGACGATGCATAATTGTTGCGGTTTCGGCCGGACAGCGACAAACAACCAGCCACCCCCTCTTCCCTCCCTGCACTGCAGTGTCTGGATACAAAAGGGCTATTCCGCTTAGTCGGATCAAGAAAGCATGTGTTCAACTTACACCCTTTCTTAAGTGTGTCTCCCTCGTAAAACGGAAGATAGACATGTTGATCACTCGCCGGCCTCCCGTAGGTTGGAGTTTTTGGCAAATCAAATTCATCACCTATTTGGAATGTTAGTCGTATGCTGTTGTCTGTACTCGCTTTGAATATGAATGTGAGGGCTTGAAACGGAAACACGAGTAGTACGTTTGCTGCACTCCTCCACTTTACTACTGTCTCTATAGGACATCTTTACAATGAATATGACTCGCCTGAAATTTCGCTCTCCAGCTCCAGCATTTGCTTTGAGAAAGCAAAATGACGTGGTAAATTTCACCACCTCTAAGTACGGAGAGAGTCGAGGACTGGAGATCTGCATTAGCACCATTACTGTATTGCAATTTGTTTCTTCGTTTATACAGTAATTTTTGATGACGTTAACTTAAAGGAATAGGGTTTGATTTGGAAAGTAGGCATATGCTTGCATGGAGTGGTCAGTGTTTTTCGTTCTATCCTTTTAATGTTTTGTTTTGTGATGTTTTATTGTCATTTTTTTAATTTTCACGCTATTCAATATTTTACAATTGGAGGACAATTGGGGGAGGGGGTAGAATTTGTTCAAACCCAATTTCGGATTCCATTTACACGATACTTTCCGTTATCAGATATCGGGTGGAATGCAGACAATGTACTTAACTAATGGTTCGGTTTCAAAGATTTGAAAAAAAAAACTGATTAACAGTAGTTCTTTGCTTTTCTGTTACAGTAAAACATATTTTTCCATCACAAAAAATTATAAACTTGGGGCCTGTTCGCCTTTATGGTTTCTTTTAACAAATGAAAATAAGTTAAGTTGGAGAATGAATTAATTTTCAAAACGAGATCTCCCACTGGTTTAAACGGAATCGACAGAAATTAGGGATAATAAAGGGAATGTATTCAATCCACAAGAAAAATTAATTACTTTTGGTTGTGGTTTAAAATTAACTACCATACAGCAAAAAAAAAAAAAAAAAAAAGAAAGAAAGAAATGACAAAATGTGCCACCTCATCTACACCAAACACTGCATAGAATGTTTCGATTGCAACAGCCTGTTACAAATTAAATTATAATAGAACTCCACACCACACCGGAAAAAAAATGTTCACAGACCACAGAAGCACCCACCAAGACCACAAGATTGGTTCATGCAAACATGCCTGATTTATAGCCTGCTAATTGGTCAAAATCTATGAAAAAAACTTTCATGATGATCTGCTTTATTATACTCAAAGACAGGATAGTTTTCGTATCGTGTAAAGAAATCAATCTGTACATGTGTTCGCGTACATGTCCATTCATAAAACAGAACTTCCCGAAGATGCAATTTTACGATAACAGTGCCAATGGAAAAAATCGTAAAATATATGCTTTATCAGATGCGTCCTTTAGTGTACTTGGTAGCTTTGTGTTTTTATTGTTGCGCTTGCAGACTGTCAACATACATACAATTTATACTGCATACACTGGAAATCGTAAAATATATGCTTTATCAGATGCGTCCTTTAGTGTGCTTGGTAGCTGTGTGTTTTTTATTGTTGCGCTTGCAGACTGTCAACATACATACAATTTATATTGTATACACTGGAGTACAACTCTCCCAATGTAAACAAATAACCACTGCCTTTAAATGAAAACAAAAGAATGATCCAGAACCATGTCAAAAACATGTTTTCATTCATTTTGTTTTTACACAGTTTCAGCCACAACCCCAAATAATAATAGAACTAGCGTTTGAGCACTCATGTTTTCATGCAACGAAATCGTCTGTTATCTACAAAACAAATTCAATATGCCCAAGAAGAAAAACACACCAAAAAAAAAAAAAAAAAAAAAAGAAGGAAAAAAAACCCTTCACGTCCTTTTACTTAGTTTTGGTAATTCCGTGAACGTAAAAACCAAGACGTGATCATGCAATACAGAGTATTTGAAATTAGAACGTGAACGCAATCAATAAATCAATATTCAATGTGTAAACTGCAAAAAAAAAAAAAAAAAAAAAAAGCGCGCAAACATATATGCCGAGTAGACAATGTATAACCAATGTCTGCAGCCATAGGGATGAGATTTCGCGGCCACTTGGTCGCCCGTAACGACCAGCTTTAGTTCGGACGACCAAGTTTTTCGAATCCGTCGCCCGACTGGAGACTTCTTTTTCCACGTAAATAATCGGACATCACAAAGGATGTGGATTGGAATGTTTCTGAAATTGTGGCTCACACATTGTGTGAGGCGTTAGCTCTTAGAACCGAGCAGCATTATTTGCTTCAATAGGCTTTTCCCGATATGCCGGTGGCTAACTTTTACGCTGGGCGATCGACTGAAGTACGATGGTCGCCCAAGCAAGACCGCGCCAGTCTCAGCCCTGCACTCACCTGTTTGTTAAAGAAGAATTGAAGTTAATTGAGAAACTACGTTTTATGTACATTCAGACTGCCAAAACAATCTTGTTGTGACGTCATTTTTCTTGTCTTAGCGTACCTCCTTCATCCTCGGAGTCGGTCATGAGTGCCTCCTGCATGGTCTCCGGGGAGACCAGGTTGTACTTGTCCTCCTGCTCAATGGGCGTGGCCTGCACCTCGGTGATGTTCTTCAGGATCTCCACGACCGAAATGTAGCCCAGCCTCTCCGCAATCGATAGAGGTGTCTGTCCCGTCTGTCCGACAACAGCAAGTCATCCAAAATACTTTCCCAACATAAATTTCTGCAAGAAATCTACATAAACCGAAGACGACATTTCAACTCAAATATCAACAACTGAACTGGGCTGGTTCTTTTCTTTGTTACATTATTCTTTTTTTTTTCGAATTTCATGATTTTAATCACTACAGTGGAACCTTGTTACAACGACATCCGTTACAATGACATTGGTTACAATGATATAATGGTGGTAACAAGATAACTTGGTGGTTGCAGCGAACCTTTTCGCCGCTTTAAAAGTATCGGATAAAACAAAAAAAAGACATCATTTCACGCTGCCAGTAATGTCGTTATAACGAGGTTGTACCGCACTTCTACTGCTCCACCCCCACCCCCCTCCCCCTCCCGCTACTGTGACGCATGACCAGGGTGAGAAGTGACGTAGCACGCACGTTGGTGACGGCATTGGGCGAGGCCTTGTACTTGAGCAGCAGGTTGATGACGAGCACGTGACCCTGCTGGGCGGCCTGGTGCAGCGGTGTGTAGCCCAGCTTCGTCGTCGCGTTCACCGATGCGTTGTGGTCGAGCAGGAACCTGCAAAACATTCTTTATTGGTTAATCAATATGAGTTGGGTGTCACCCACAGAGTGCACCAGCACCGGGGAGAAGGAGTTGAGGCTGAGTAACTGCAGTGAGTGGTTGAGTTTACTAATTTTGCGTACATAGGGGAGTGGGGTAGGGGGGGAGGGTGGAGGGTTACGTGTCAGCAAGTGCGTGGGTGCTTAATGGATGCCCTCCTGTTTCCTCTATAAAATGTATTTTAACACTAAGTTGATCAAATAGTCCTGGTTGAATTTGAAAACCTTCATTAGTGTTCTCAAAAGAATAATCTTCCCAAGTTGTTACCCAGCTTCAAGAGCAGAGCCATACGGTAGAACAGATCCTTCACATAGTATTCCCAACTCTTGGACTATGACGTAGTCAGTGTTAAGTGAGACAGTACCTGATCATGTTTATCTGTCCAAAGTGGCAGGCGGTGTGTAGCGGGGTGTAGCCAGCCTTCGTCTGCGGGTCAATAGTCGCGTTGTACTTGACCAGTATTTCGGCCACGGGTACTTTGTCTTCCTGTGCCGCCAGGTGCATTGGTGTGAGACCGTTCTGAAATAAAATCGCACCCAATGTAAACTGACGCGTTTTTTTTAACATAAAGATCCAATTAAGCCATAAAATGAGATACTTTATGAGATTGCATTTCTTCGTGTTAAAATCATCTCTTTAAAGTATTCATTTCTTGATTTATTTGGTTTGTTTGTTTGTTTGTTTTTTGTTTTTTTTTGCTGTTTTTCTTTGTTCTTTTTTATGTGCTGCGTCATTCACTGATATCGAATGACTCATCGCACCAGGTTGTGAGGTTGTGTTGACCGTGGAGAATATTCCTTCCATTGATCTGTCTGCCCCAGCACATTCATTACGAGAAATACACAAGGTGAATTCTACATAGATTCGTGGAATAACACTGACATTCGCTCCCCGCTGCAAGGCAGAAAGTGCAGTAAAACGCGATCAGAGGTGCCCACGTGCACTCAGTCTTTTCCGGTGCAGCACTCCTCCCTACCCCCCACCCCCACCCCCCGCCCCCTCCCCCGAGCTCACCTTGGCCTTGCAGTTGACGTCGGCTCCGTGCTCAAGCAGGAGCGACACCATATCGGTGTGGCCTTCCTGCGAGGCCAGGTGCAGCGGTGTGAAGCCGTACTTGCTCTCCGCATTCGTCTTGGCGCCGTACTCCAGCAGCGTTGTCGCTATATCCTATAACACAAGCGCCGCTGTCTTCCTCAAACCCCTTTTTTATGCTCACCAACAGTTTAACGATGGAAGGACCTTTCAACTACTCGGTCTATTTTTTCTTTCCGCTACCGCGTTTTTTCAAGACAAAATGTCCTTTTAGATCCCCCTGTTTTTCTTTTTTACTCATTTCTGATATTTATTTACTTTTTTATTTCGCCTTTTAAAACTTGTTCAGTGGATTTAATTTTTTTGTATTCACAAATTATCTGTGCATTTTCCAAAAATATCAATAGCATGGTTCGTTCTTTTTTTAAAATTAATCACACACCATTTGGTTCTTTTTGGCGGCAATATGGAGCGGCGTGTAGCCATTCTTAGCCGTGGCGTGCGGCGACGCTCCGTTCTCGAGCAGCAGCAGGGCCACGTTGACATGGTTGTAGTGTGTGGCCACGTGCAGCGGCGTCAGGCCGTTCTTGCCCTCCACGTTCGGATTGGCCTCTTTTTGGAGCAGCAGGCGTGCCACTTTGATGTTGCCATATTTGGCGGCAATGTGCAGCGGCGTGAAACCCTTCTGTAAACATATCACCAACATGCTTTTTTCTGTGTCTTACTTTTCTTTCAGTTTTTTTGGAACAATGCATTAAATTATCAGCGCAAATCATCTCGCTGCAACATAGAAAACCGCCCGTATGAAAGGGGAACGTTGTAATTGGCCAATCATCACAGTATGCACATGACAGCCTTGAACTAAACGAGAATACTTTTCGCAAAATTTTACACTCTACAACTTGTTTAACTTGAAAACACGTCTGTGATTAACAAACAACAGAACGCGGCCTCTGGGCACATTCTGTGGGAATTCAGTGATTTCTTGCTTTTTATAAGCACTGATACATCACAACTTCGGTGGCCTGTGATATCTTGCTTTTTATAAGCACTGATATATTACAATTTCGGTGGCCTGTGATTTCTTGTTTTTTATAAGCACTGATATATTAGAATTTCGGTGGCCTGTGATATCTTGCTTTTTATAAGCACTGATACATCACAATTTCGGTGGCCTGTGATATCTTGCTTTTTACAAGCACTGATACATCACAATTTCGGTGGCCTGTGATATCTTGCTTTTTATAAGCACTGATACATCACAATTTCGGTGGCCTGTGATATCTTGCTTTTTACAAGCACTGATACATCACAATTTCGGTGGCCTGTGATATCTTGCTTTTTATAAGCACTGATACATCACAATTTCGGTGGCCTGTGATATCTTGCTTTTTATAAGCACTGATACATCACAATTTCGGTGGCCTGTGATATCTTGCTTTTTATAAGCACTGATATATTACAATTTCGATGGCCTGTGATATCTTGCTTTTTATAAGCACTGATACATCACAATTTCGGTGGCCTGTGATATCTTGCTTTTTATAAGCACTGATACATCACAATTTCGGTGGCCTGTGATATCTTGCTTTTTATAAGCACTGATACATCACAATTTCGGTGGCCTGTGATATCTTGCTTTTTATAAGCACTGATACATCACAATTCCGGTGGCCTGTGATATCTTGCTTTTTATAAGCACTGATACATCACAATTTCGGTGGCCTGTGATATCTTGCTTTTTATAAGCACTGATATATTACAATTTCGATGGCCTGTAATTTCTTGCTTTTTATAAGCACTGATACATCACAATTTCGGTGGCCTGTGATATCTTGCTTTTTATAAGCACTGATACATCACAATTTCGGTGGCCTGTGATATCTTGCTTTTTATAAGCACTGATACATCACAATTTCGGTGGCCTGTCATATCTTGCTTTTTATAAGCATTGATATATTACAATTTCGGTGGCCTGTGATTTCTTGCTATTTATCAACACAAACTTCGCTTTAAACCAGCGTTACACTGAAAACATTTTTCTGATGAAAAACATCGTTTTACTCTCGATTTGAAAACCAATTACTTGTCCGCAGTTTTTTATTTTCTACTGTATGCCAGAAATTGGTTACAAATAATATCATGTTGCTGTGGGATTTCCTCTTGTTTTAGTTCTACTACTTATAAATTAAGCCTTTATAAACAGCAACCTATGTCAGCAACATTGGGGAATTGCTGGTTTACTTAACACTTCAATCATCATCAAACTTCAGATTTTTTTATATTTCATTTACCTGGGTTTCTATTTTTGTTTCACTCGTTAATACAGACGGTCAATAAAGATGGAATGGAATTACGTAATCCCCGATGAATAACACGCCAGACAGTTTGCATAAAAAAGGCTTTCTTTTAACGAAGCTAGATCAGGTTCATTTCTCCGAGGGTCGTCAAATACACAAAGAGTTGGCTGAAAACTCAATTCCCATAACGCCGTCACAAGTTGATACAACGTGATGAATTGCAGGCAATGCTCAGCCATACAGTTATAGAGGAGCAAAGAAAAGGGTGGTAGATTTGGCTACAAAATCCCCCAGACGATGACAAGAAAACAAAATTTGGTTGAGTAATGAGACAACATTCCAATACAGATGCTTAGAGTTGTCTGATGAGCTACAATCCAGTCCACAAGAAATGCCAGACAATCTGTCTTGATAAATTCTCATGCGCAGAAGACGAGCTGTGCTGTGATGTGCCGTTTGCACAACACACCTTGCGCGAACAGCTTGGAGAAGTATTATTCTTCCCATAGCCAGTACTTGGGAACGACAGCAAAATTCCAAGAAAAGAATGTCATTTTACCATCGATTTCATGCCTTGCGTCACAATCCCGCACCAAAAAAATAAACAGCAAGATCAATAACAGCAAGATCAATCTAACTACACCGCAAAAGTAAAAAGATCAAGGTGCAATGCTTGTTATCCTATGTGTATTTTATCCTTTGAAGTCATTGAGATGACCATCGATAATAACCTACTAAGCTCAATGCTCGAGCTCTCCCTCCCACCCACCCCTACCCGCTAGGGCACTGATCCACGTGATGAGGGTCTGGTCCGCCCCATGTTCTCCCTGCCCCCGCCCCCCCCCCCTCCTTCATGGCACTGACCTTGGTGATGAGGTTCTGGTCGGGGCTCATGTTCCCCCTGCCCCCCCCACCCTCCCGGCATTGACCTTGATGATGCGGTTCTGGTCGGCCTCATGTTCTCCCTGCCCCACCCCTCCTCCTTCAAGGCACTGACCTTGGTGATGAGGTTCTGGTCGGGGCTCATGTTCCCCCTGCCCCCCCCCCCCCTCCCACCCTCCCGGCACTGACCTTGATGATGAAGTTCTGGTCGGCCTCATGTTCTCCCTGCCCCCGCCCCCCCCCCTCCCTCAACGCACTGACCTTGGTGATGAGGTTCTGGTCGGGGCTCATGTTTCCACTGCCCCCCACCCTCACGGCACTGACCTTGGTGATGAGGTTCTGCTCGGTCTGATGTTCCCCGTGCCCCCGCCCCCCCTCCCTCACGGCACTGGCCTTGGTGATGAGGTTCTGCTCGGTCTCATGTTCCCCCTGCCCCCCCCCCCTCCCACCCTCACGGCACTGACCTTGATGATGAAGTTCTGCTCGGTCTCATGTTCCCCCTGCCCCCCCCCTCCCACCCTCAAGGCACTGACCTTGGTGATGAGGTTCTGGTCGGGGCTCATGTTTCCCCTGCCCCCCACCCTCACGGCACTGACCTTGGTGATGAGGTTCTGCTCGGTCTGATGTTCCCCGTGCCCCCGCCCCCCCTCCCTCACGGCACTGGCCTTGGTGATGAGGTTCTGGTCGGCCTCGTGTCCCCCCTGCTCCCCCCCCCCACCCTCACGGCACTGACCTTGATGATGAGGTTCTGGTCGGGGCTCATGTTTCCCCTGCCCCCCCCCCCCCCACCCTCACGGCACTGACCTTGGTGATGAGGTTCTGGTCGGGGCTCATGTTTCCCCTGCCCCCCACCCTCACGGTACTGACCTTGGTGATAAGGTTCTGGTCGGCCCCATGCTCGAGCAGCACCTCGGCCGTCTCATCGTGGCCCTCCTTGGCGGCAATGTGTAGGGGCGTGTAGAGGTCTTTGGTCGTCGCGTCCACGGTAGCCCCGTGCTGCAGCAGCAGCAACACGTTGTCGTTATTGCCCAATCTACAACACACGCCAGTCGCATTTTTTCAACTTTATATTCTACAACTCAAGTTTGTCTTCTTTCAAACAACATTTTCAAAGACAACTTCGCCACTATGCCGCATACCAAATGTAAGATGACCGCATTGGGATGCCAATTATCCATTTATTTCTTAACCCTTTATGCAATCGTACCGAAATTAGAAAAAAAAATCATTTTTCTTATTTCATCTTCAGGGTCACAACCAAGATTAAAGGGTGGGAGTTGGGGGGGGGGGAGGGGTTCTAGGAACAGGAGCACACAAAGCGGACCTTGCGGCAATGTGGAGCGGCGTCTGGTTCTCGCGGGCACGCGCATCCACCGTGGCGCCGTTGCGCAGCAGCACGCGGATGATGTCCGTCTGGTTGGCGCGCGCCGCGTGGTGCAGCGCCGTCTCGCCGCGCATGTTGGGCGTGTCCGGGTTGGCGCCGTTCTGGATCAGGAACAGGACGATGTTCATGTGCCCCATGAAGGCAGCCACGTGTAGTGGAGTCAGCCCAGTCTGAAATATAAACATCCCTCATTTTTAAAATGCAATGCGAATTAAATTTAAATTTTTTAACACCGCGTTAATCTGTTAATTTCTTAATTCACTTCTTTTCTCGCATTTGTTTGAACCTTACTACAAACCTGCCAATTTTTGTAACCGGGCATTTCCAAGTCGCTTAACAGAAAAATACCACTGTTTCGTGAACTCCTTGTTGTTTTGGAGGGCTTCCCTTAGCTTTGCCATTCGATGACCTAGTTCTTTAACGGTGTCACCCCTGGAAACTTCCTACTAATTCATAAATGCCACGCACCTCGGTCGTTGCTTCAATAGAGGCGCCGTATTTAAGCAGCAGCTCGACCACTTTGATCCGATTCTTCTTGCACGCGATATGGAGCGGCGTGAAGCCGTTGAGAGCGCGCGCATCGACCTCACACTTGCGGTCCAGCAGCAGCTTGGCCGTCTTGACGTTGCCGCAGTGCGCGGCCACGTGCAGCGGCGTCAGGTAGTCCACTGTGACGTCATCAATGGGCGCCTTGTGGATGAGGAGGATGCGCGCGCAGTCTGCATGGTCGCCTTGTGCTGCCATGTGCAACGGGCTCAGCTTGTTCTGTTTTCAAAAAAAAAAATTTAATACTACGACTTTTCAATTGAAGGGGTCCATGCATAAACTTGATAACTGCAGTTATCAGCAGTGGAGAAAAACGCTTTTAAAGTTTGAAATTTTAGTAACGAACATAAGTTTTTCCCATCGCATTTTCCAAAAAAAATATCCACTTCTAATCGGTTTTGAGGTGTAAGACTTACATGCGTGATAGAAATACCGTGGCGGTAATAGTGCATTTTCCTGATAAGTGGAGTTATCAAGTTTATGCATGGACCCCTTCAATTGTTTACGATTTTTTCCACTTGTTAAGTAGAAACAAATACTTGCAAATAGCAAAACACTGTGAACGGTGAAATGCGAACACTTCTACTTAGAACTTCTGATAAGAGAATACTATTTTCTTCAAGTTTCTTACTTTCATTTTAAAATGTCATATTTATGTTTATTCCATTATCATTTTTATTAAAGTTATGTATTTAGTTTATTTAATCACGTTTACTGCAGCAATACACACGCTACCACCGACGGATCTTCAACTGAATCGTGACATGTGACAGCCACGTGACAACCACGTGACCATCACGTGGCAATCACATGGCAGCACTGACCTTGGTCTTTGAGGCGACGTCGGCGTTCCTCTCGAGCAGCAGGTCGACGACCTGGTCGTGGCCCGAGCGCGCGGCGCAGTGCAGCGGCGTGAGGCCGTCGCGCGTGTGGCTCTCCATGTGCGCGCCGCTGTCCAGCAACAGGGTCACCATGTTCGTCTTGCCCCACTTGCTGGCCACGTGCATGGGCTGGATCTGGTTCTGTCGGTCATCATCATCATCATCATCATCATCATCATCATTGTTATTATTATTATTATTATTATTATTATAGGCCGCGGGTGGGTATGATGTCAAATCTTTTACGAAAGGGAGAAATGTTTGCTAAAATGTTAACATCCTCATCGAAAGCAAAGGAAAATATCACACACCACCAGGAAGTAAAATGTGTTCTATACTAAAAATATGCTGGGCGGTGGCGTTTATGTTTCAACAAAAAACAAACAAAATAGTGAATGGTGACTGCACATTTTTAACGGACATAAAAAATCCAAGTCGCTTGGAACAAGTAGATACTCCAGGTTGCATATTTCACCCCCCCCCCCAACCCCACGCAAAAAAACAACATGATCCCCTTATCTTCTTAATAAAAAAAAAACAAAAAAACAAGCAAAGCCATAGTTCAGGCCTGGTGCATTATGCGGAAACTGCCCTGTTAGGACTACGACACAGGAACAGACAACCTATCCTTGTCTGGGAACGAAGGCTCTCTTGGGACTACGACACTGGAATAGATATCACTTACCCTGGCCTGGAAATTCACATCGGCGCCCTTGTCAATAAGTAACGTG
The DNA here is from genome assembly GCA_949752745.1 of Protula sp. h YS-2021. Taxonomy (NCBI): domain Eukaryota; kingdom Metazoa; phylum Annelida; class Polychaeta; order Sabellida; family Serpulidae; genus Protula; species Protula sp. h YS-2021. Next base: position 26,943,922 of record OX457028.1, read on the forward strand.
CCCACGTTGATGTTTCCATAGTGAGCAGCAATGTGTAGTGGTGTGAAGCCAGACTGCAAGCAGAAGCAGCAGAGCAGTCACCACAAGGCGTTCATAAACAACTGCCGCCCAAGGAGGTTGGCAGCTGGCCAGTCTCAGCTGATCCCAAAAGTAAACCGGAAGTGCCGTAAAATTTACTTGTATTGCGTTTTGAAACGATACAAGAAGTGGCCTGATTAGAGTCGCCCCTTTCTAGGCACATCACGCCTTCATTTCTCCAAAACGATCTTCAATTAACTGAGACTGGCCACAGTAAAACCCCCTAAAAGTGTCCAAGAAGAATGTAACTGTTAAACAACATGCATAAAATCTTTTTTCAAAGTTTTGTCTTTTTTCACAAATATAACATAAACTGTGGGAAAATGCGGCGGAACTGTGCTAAAACAATGGTTGGTTCGTGACACCTCAACACAGAAGGATTTCCACACAAAACAGTGGACGCCATGCTACTTTTTCGGTCTTACGTTAATACTTTTTTTAGTTATTTTTTCTCTAAACAACCACTGCTTTAAAAATTGTCCTTTGCAAGCTTATAAAAGCTTGATATTGCTTTTGCTAGCAAGCCATACACATAAGTACCATGCCACAATAACGCCAAAAGCAAGTAAAAAACACTCATCTACACTGCGCATTCATGAATGCTCAACACTGATGGGATCATGTAATTAACTCACGATGGCAGTTTCATCAATAACATGAATAATTTAACTGTGCTTCTTTTTTCTCAGAAATGTATGTTTGTCTGTTTGTTTGTCTGATTTTTTTTTGTTGCATAATTACTACAGTACGTGGTAAACTGAACTCGACCAAAAAAAACAATATGCCGTCATATTGTGAAAGAAAGCTTTAAAAATTGCCCATGACTGACATTTTTTCATAGTGCCAAGAAGAAAATAACCAAACTGAAATAAAAAAAAAATTGAACTTCAAATAAAACAAGACAGAAATAAAATACATAATTCTAAAGAAACTGTGTGTGCATAATTGATGAAACGCAAAAGAGAAACCGGTAGTGATATTGTAGCCTGAACACTGTAGTCCCATTTTCCATTATTCTTTTTAAACTGTTCTGCGCATTTTTTTTTTCCATAGGACCCGCCATTTCTCGGCCAGCTAATGACAGGCATTCAGCGACACTATATAAAGGCGGAGGTCACGAGTGTCAACAAGGAGCTTTTCAAGCCCTCAAACGATCTTTTTTCCACAGCTGAGCTCATCTTTAGACAGTCTTTCGGGGCAGGCGGCACGAGCTTGGGATAGCCCCGTAAGTGCGGGGATTGTGGCCCTTCCGGTATGAACAACAGCGTACTAATGGATCACTGAATTAACACAAATCGATTCAAAGGGATTCGCATGACGAGGGTTAGTGAAAATGGATGTACTGCGACAAATTACCACTGGTCATATCAAAATGAAAAACCAACCATCTGACTACTTCTACAAAGAAAAGCATTTATTTCCTTTGGAAATAAATAATATTGTACACAGTGAACAATTCGAACAGAAAAAAAAATAAAGTACGAACAAAACTTCTTTTAAAATACCGGCAAATAAAAAAAAACGGCCAAGTAGAAAGCAGAAGCCATTCCGAAAATGTCACGCCATTTCGTAGGCGAATTGCTTTGCTGCAAATGCAAACAAGTGAATAGGGTAATTGTTTCGTCTGTGCAAGGTTTGGGAAAGGAGGTTTTATGACCCCAGATAAGGACCGCCAGCATTTCAGGCGCAGTGCCATTTCGATTGCGATCGATGGTCCTTACAACAGCAGGAGTAACAGGGCCACGGCAGAAGCAGCATAGTGATGTAAGTTTACTTCATACATTACTTGCAACTCTGGCTTCAACAGCAGTCCCACAAAAAGGGGGTATCGATTCTGCAACGGCTAATAACATTCAGGGAGAAGCTATTATTTCAAGAAACGAACAATGCGCTCATACAAGACGCCCTCTTGACCCACAATATGTGATACATTACGGTAAAAACCTATCCACACCAACAATGGTGATAATACATAATACGTTTCATTTTAGTATAAACTAGACTGGCCAGTGTTTTTGCTAAAACAAAAGCGGATATGTCTCCCCCGCTCCCCAATCAGTAACGTGGAAAAAAAATTCCTTACTTAAAAGTACAACATCGGCGAGCCAAAAAAAAAAAAAATTAAAAAATCGCCAAAAATACATTTTTACAGAAAATGAAGAAAAACTTCGCAGTAAACATTCACTATATGTGGGTTCTTCTTGCCACGTTTCAGCCTAATCCAACAAACTGTTTCGGAGATATCGCAACAATATGGCCAAAAAACTTAAAAATCAGAAATTAAAAAAATCGCCAAAAATACATGTTCAACGGAAATGAAAAACTTTGCAGTATACATTTGCGCTATATGTGTGTTCTTCTTCGACGCCTGAGCCTTATCCAACGAACTTTTTTGGATATTTGGCCTGCCAAAGTGAAAAAAAAATGCACTACCCCCCCCCCCCCCATGTTAAAAAATTTGCCAAAAATAGAATTTTTGAAGGAACGAAAAAAAATTACACGGGCATCATCTAAACATGTACCCCAATATGTATGTATGTTTTGAGAAAAATCGACTCATTAATTTCATAAGAACTCACTGCGGACAGACGGCAAGACGGACAGACACACCAAATGCTATATGCTATATAGGGGGAGACATATAAAAATGTTCAAGCAAGATTGGGCTTCAGTGGACGAAGAAAATAAAAGTAATACACGCAAGTGTTGGCAAAATAAAGATAAACAATTCCCATAATTATTCAATGATTGAGATAAAAGAAGAAAAAAACACCATGACGAATAAATGAGTCTGATTCAGTAGCTCAAATAGACTTATTGTTTCGATTCTTATTATGATGATGTCATCCTATTGCTAGCACATGACAACCTCAGACAAAACGAATGAAAGTCTATTGATTTCCAGAGAAAGACGGATGTACCACTTCTGGTAACACCACTGTGGTAACCACAAGTGAGAAATAGAAATAGAAGTAGAGCCTTGGTCTACTCAAGAAACCAAGGCATTTACATGCTCTGCCGAAGACATTTGGAAGCAATGCAAATATGCGATAAACAATGAATTTGTATGGTTTTCATCCCTTCTAAAGTAAGATCAAAAACATCAGTATGAAACGCAAAAGCAATATAATATACAACGTTGATTTTTTTCCAAAGGAAAAGGAGAATTCAACAGGCTGGCCAATCTCGGGACGGTTCAATATGCTTTCCAAACAGTAGTTGTCTGATAGTTGCAATGTACACATTAAAATTGCAATTCGTGTCTCCCTTCTTATCGGTACCCCACGCCTTCTCACTTACCCAACGGCATCGAGAAAAAAAAAAACAGGTAAAAACGAGAAGCATGAATCCGCCGGGTTCGCGCAAATTGTATACCTGATTATGATTGTAAATGAACTCAAGCTGACACTGAAACTTACGAAATACTTAATTCTCTATTAAGCATAACGTGTAACGTGTAATACATGTCAAAAATAATACCTTTCGGAGGAAAGAGTAGTCATCGAACTCCATCCATATGAAAGAGACGTTAAAATCTATCCAATAATCCAGCCAAATCTTGGTCACTGCACTGCGGGATGCTTAGGAGCAGCCCTTGGTAAAATCTTAAATCAATCCAACCTCTAATGCGGGCTGTAGGCGCGTGAGACCGATATGTGTAAAGCTCATTCCTAATTCAGTTTCTTCAAATTTAAAGTTTTTTCATTTTGACAATTTTAGTCGGATCCGGTCGAATCCTGGTCACTGCACTGCGGGATGCTTAGGAGCAGCCCTGGGTAAAATCTTAAATCAATCCACCCACTAATGCGGGCTGTAGGCGCGTGAGACTGATGTGTGTTATGCAAAGTCCTTATTCAGTTTCTGCAATTTTTTAAAGTTTTGCCATTTTGGCAATTTTGCTCGGATCCGGTCGAATCCTGGTCACTGCACTGCGGGATGCTTAGGAGCAGCCATGGGTAAAATCTTAAATAAATCCACTCACTAATGCGGCCTGTAGGCGCGTGAGACCGATATGTGTTATGCTCATTCCTAATTCATTTCTTCCATTTTTTTAAGTTTTGTCATTTTGACAATTTTGCTCGGATCCGGTCGAATCCTGGTCACTGCACTGCGGGATGCTTAGGAGCAGCCATGGGTAAAATCTTAAATCAATCCATCCACTAATGCGGGCTGTAGGCGCGTGAGACTGATGTGTGTTATGCAAAGTCCTTATTCAGTTTCTGCAATTTTTAAAGTTTTGCCATTTTGGCAATTTTGCTCCGATCCCGTCGAATCCTGGTCACTGCACTGCGGGATGCTTAGGAGCACCCCTGGGTAAAATCTGAAATCAATCCACCCACTAATGTGGGCTGTAGGCGCGCGAGACTGAAATTGCACAGACGGACAGACGGCAGGACAGACAGACGGACAGAATGAAAACTATATCCGTCCGGTTCCCGGCGGATAACAACTACGTGGTAGAATCGTCTCACAAAAAAACACGTCAGGGAGAAAACAGAGGAAGTACACACAGCACTAACTCCGGTTTGAGCCGGTGACGAAACACGAGCCTTGGAGCTTTCCTGCAACTGAAAACCCAGCAACGAACCCACGATAGTAAACGACAATACTGGTGTGGTTTAAAAGAAAAGTAAAGCGAGAATTTATACCACTCTATTTTTTTTTTATCTAAGCCTACAAATAATAATTTTTTTATGAAAAGAAAAAAAGTTTGAGAAAACTGAACAAATGTCGTAGCCTGCCATTTAGATCAACTGCCGTTAGATCAATCGCTAGATCACTTATCGCGACACCCCCTCCACCACCGGAACAGATTGGCTCAAATCCAGAGCAACGACCCAGAAGATTTTATTATCTTTTGAAATTCACAACGTGAGACGCAGATATATTACCAGGAATGAGTCTTTCTTTTATCGAGAATCAGAAGGATGTAACTTGTTTCCTGATAACCACAACTCGGCGACAGATGGAGCTCTCTTCGCTCAACATACCAACTTCAAACAACTCGTGGCAATGTGTACTAGCACGAGAATGTGGGATATTGATGTCAGCCATGATAATAGCTTTAACCTTTTTTTCTGTCTAATCCTAAACAATATACCAAAAACACACCCAGTCAAAGGACCTGTTAAGTCTAATCAACCTGCAAGAACATGTCCTTTATCTTCTTTTTTGTCAAGAGAAAGTATATCGATCACGCACACTGTTTCACAGTATGACTAGGTAGATAAAAAAACGCTTTGCATTGATCACAGAAAAAAAACGTCCAAGTTTATCGACTTGCTGGTGACATGATAAGGCGAATAGATTTTATGGAGTAGACCCCCCGTTGTTGCTGCGTAGAGAAAAGAAACCTCCCAGAACATGCAGATTCTACCACGCCTCAAAGCGGGAAGTTATCCATACCGTAAAAATAGCCACGCCTCCATTCAACTCAGAATCGTGTTTACGCAAAAAAAAAAACAAAAAAAAATCCCTCCATCCTGCCTGCAGTGTATACTTGCAGACGATTTTGAGCTAACACACACACAGTGACACTGTTGTTGTTTTCCTTCATCAGCAAACAACTTCAAGTGAATCTCTTGACTTCGCTGTCGAAAGGTAAATTTCGCATAAACAACAAAGAAAAAGCTGTGTCAGAGCGAAGCACTTCAGTATCGCCTGCATTCGGTGTTAACTCCGTCAAAGGAAGCACTGAACGATCAATGACCACAGACGTCTGCTGAGCCCTGTGTTTAGTTAATTTATGTGAAAGATCAAGGGCCTGTTTACTTTATTTCAAAGTGATTACTAAACACGTAATTCTTTGGATATCACTTGGCAAATAATACGTTTTGCACTGATGTACACCAAAGATTTGCCACTCTTAGCAGTGTTGTGTTTCTCATCCACCCACCCCCACACCAAAGATTATAAACTACTGAGTAGTAAACAGTCTTTGCACACACCAAAGACATACTATTAAAATCTCGAATCACTTAAAACAGATGTGTCAAAAACTTGGTAAGTAAAAATTTGAACTCCCCATGTGTCAAAAACTTGGTAAGTAAAAATTTGAACTCCTCCCTCCTCGTTTTCGAGCGTCAATTTTTCAGTCAACAGCTTAGGCACGAGCAACGTCAGGGATGGAGGGGGGCGGAACTCCCGAGCGAACCATTGTATAATATGCTGCCTTGCCAAAGGACGCATGACAAAGATATGAGGATGCGCAGGACTCACGAGTAGAGCCTTGGTGTTGCTTTGACCGAAAACGATCCTTTTCGGCCGAGTACTACAAATCTGTTGACAAAGGACTGCAGCCTTATTATCTGAGCACTGTGGACTCATCAACTAAGGAATGCGTCTTGTTGACTAAATAAAACAATTTCTATCTTCATTTGTACTGAGTCAGACTTTAAATTACTAACTCCGATCAAATATTCTACGGAATATTACACCAAAACAGACCAGGGCAAACTACGACCCAGAAAGAACCTCTTGCAGTTAGGTGCAATTCTGACTGAAATTTTACAGTTTTTTGTCCAATACTAACTAACGTCTTTTGATGCTACATTCCTGGAATTTAGTGAGAATACATGCCACTTGTAATGGTTTTCAGATTACTGGGCCAGCTTGCTGCAAACACACGCGCTAACAGTTCATCTGTCAGCTGCTACGTATGTACAAGTACCTGCTGTTATCGGTGAGCAGGCGGTCTCAGCAGTCCATAGAAATTGCAACTGAATCATATTCATTGTGTTTTTCACTTCCTTTTTTTTTTTTTTGGCGTAAGGCCTGGATAAATGCTAAATTCAGGCGCGCCTTGACACAGAACATCCTATCACACTCGGAAATAAATGCAAACAGCCCCGGGATGCGGAATAACGTGAAAACCAGTTCAACGGTAACGTCAGTGTGGCGGCCATTTTGGTTTCCGTATGACTTTGGCTGCTCAAGTGAGTGGCATCTCATGCACCAAACACACTAAACATGCCGACAGACTGGATCCTGGCTTGTTCTTAAGTACATAGCCTGAGATCATTTAGGAGAGACTGTGGGACTACCAATTTATTCTGTTGATTAATGTGACCTGCAAATGCATTATGAAAGAAAAACTTGGCATCGACGGCTAAAAGCAATGGTGCTAGCTTTGCTACTTTTGATATTAAAAATCATACCGCCAACAAATCGCTGCAACTAAGACACTCCTGCGTTTTTCTCCAAAGGTGAGAAAGAAACGCGATTCAGAAGTTAAAGGGTAACACTGCCATGTGGAATGTTTGGAGTAACTTGTACCCAGGCACACTGTGATGTAATGTAACGGCGTCTCTCCTTCGACAGAATAAACGAGTCAGTTTTAATCCGAGACGTTACACAACACTTTGGGACACTGGCCTGGTCGTAACGGGACCGATCGATATCTGATCGATCCAGGTGACCCCCCCCCCCTCCCCCATCCCCATCTCGCAGATTACGCGCGGCAAAAACCGGGGGCTGTTGATGCGCCTCAGGGATTACAGAAGCAGGCGAATTCAATGCAACGATGCCTGGTGTCTCAAAGGAACAAAAGAAGTAACAAAGGACGAAGCAAAAAACGTGGAGTTACGGTAATAGCGTCAGACAATACCAGACAAACAAGGGGTTACAGTTTCGCAAATGCAAATGGATACTGGTGGCATTTAATGCAAATGGGTTGCGCTACCCCATTATGCGCAGACGTGACGAGTTAGGTTCAATTTTAGCGTGGAGTTTTCCGCACCGACCATCCTTTTTTGCCCATTATATTGGCTTTAACTACGCCACAAATGGTCTTCCGTGAGATGGGATTGCGGCACGGACGTCCTTGGGAAAGGAGAAATGCCACAGGAAAAGCTGGTTTCTATGGTTTCCACGATAACTACATAAATGGATCTCATGATTCAACCGCAAGCAAACTAGTAAATATCCAGGATGTTGTACAACACACAAGAAGGAGGGGTCTCGTCATCCATACAATCCAACTCCTCCCCCCCCCCCCACCCTTCCACTACCACCACCACCTGGATGCCATTTAACGTACTAGTATAAGGTCTGAACGAAATACCGATCGCTTGCGAAAGGCCATTGCTGTTGAGCCAAGTGGCATTCTACGTTCAGGCCTACCCGTTAAATCACTTCTACGACCTGCATCAAAACATCAAGCTTTCTGCAAACTAATAGGAAGGCATAAACTGTCTGTACACCTCAGCTGACGCCCAAGTGATCGTGCCAGTTAGCACTTCATCCAGATCGGAGAATATACGACATAGGCCAGGCAAGGTAAATGTCTTGGCGAAGAGTTTCTTCACAAGAGTGAGTTTGCTCCGATCTCTCATATCGAACATTAAAAAGCCCTACTCTGGTGATTTTGGTGTTCACACACTGACCACACAGTTACGTCAGAACGGCACAGTTACGTCAGAACGGGCGAGGATCTGTGAACAAACCACCAACATACGCGTGCGCAGGGCTCTTGGTTTTCTTTAGACGATGAATCACGAGACCAGTGTCCAGAAAGGACAATGTCAAGTCACATCACTGCTCGACCAAGCACCGTCCGCAGCAATGACAAGCAATAATGGGTGGCCACGGCAAAGTAATGCCCATAAAATGGAGGCACGCGACAGCCCTTGCACTACGTAAACTGTTATGACTCACTGAAATTCGATTTCAACCAAACTGGGATCGCATTACAGTACCGTCTTGCATCCTATTTTTAATTGGCAGAAAACTGAACATCTATCCTTTACCACGGTACACGTACTTCAATGTGCTAGAAAGAGTTAAAAACATTGCTCAGCCGTGTCAACACTTTAGCCTTGCTTTGGGAGTGGTTTTCGTCAAGAAACATCAAAGACTTCAATCCCAAGAATAAACCCCAAGAATAAAGACAACAACATCTTCGTATAAAATCAATTGTGTTTGAACCAATAAACAGATAACAGCAAAACAAAAACACCACGCCGTAAAGGCAAACAAGAAAAAGAAACCCATAAAAAAACAGCTCACCATCAATCAATCCATCTCCGACGTAATATTCTCTCCAGGAAAACTGATGATAACTAAAGGTTACATGAAATGTTTGACAGTCGTCATTCCCTGTGATTCCCTATGATTCCAATCACGCCAGGAAGCCACCACATTAAATTTATAAATACATTTTGCAAACGACATTCCAGATTACTTTATTATGGCGTCAGTCACATTTTGTTTTGATTTCACTGAAAAAAATACGTCATCACAAGAAAAACCCGGAGGGTGTTCAGTTAAACTGAAAGGGGAGGTTTCTCTCCAAGTGTAAACTGGTCACCGGAAATGGATACTCAGGCAACTGCATAGTATTCTTTTTCTCAACGCCGTTCTTCGGTAATGTATAAAGACACATTGGGAATGTGTGATCGGGATCACGTGACGTAGAAGACGGAGCCAGGCAAAACAAACGACGCCGCTAAATAGAGCAAGACGTATAAGCGACGAAACTAAATCTAAAACAGTATTTAACATTGTGCTATAAAACAGAAGGGTGAAACATTCAAATTGAAAAAAAGTGTTGAAATTCTTAAACAAATTTCACAACACACGCGCACGCACACACTTTTATGTACCATATAACCGAATAATGCACCATCATGCAGGACAACATGACAAACAATGAAAACATAGGAACAGAGCTAAACCGACCAGGGGAAAAACAATATTCATATGCTCTAAAATAAAAGAGGGATTGGCTCCAAAAAGTCCTTAAAAATAAAGTAAGAAATAAAGTTTGGAATCAGCGTAACACGGGTACAAACCTTGGTTGTGTCATTCACTAGGTTTCCATTCTGAAAATTCAAAGTTATCAGAACAGTGCCTAAGCATTAGTAGATCAAAACAAAGGATAAAACTGTACTTTAAATGTCCCATGCTGACACAGGCACATCTTGTAGCTAGTCACAAAAGCCAGTCTTCATTATTTCATAAAACTTGAAAATCACACAACTTTACATTTCATTCTTATTTATAAATTTTGGTACTTAAACTTATTCAGATTTTATAAGAGGCTGCTTTTAAAGCTGCATGTTTTTCTTCATGGTGTTGTTTTGTATGGTTAGTGCTATATTTATGTCACGAGCAATGACTGTTTTGCCAGGGTGAGATCACGTAATCAGACATCGTTTGGACTGAGTACATTTGGAATACATGCGAGTCGCGACTAGGGCAGTCAGACTAAAGTTCGTTGAACGAGAATGCAATCATGCACACACGATTCTTACATGAATATTTTCTCAGAAATGGATTTGCATGGTACGATCCAGAATTCATTCGAGTCTGCACAAAGTGAAACCATGAAAATCAGACCCCTTAGTTTATAAGATCCCTATTTCTATTTTACAAAATGCATTTTGTCAATGTAATATTAGGCTGTTATGTACATTTTATCGCTGCATATTTTTTTGGCTAATACAGATCGACGCGGGGACGTATAATAATCTAATGCAAAGGAATGGGCACAAAGCCATCGGTTATAAAGGACATTCGCCATGTCGTCTAGCCCGGAAGGCCAGACTGAGCAGCCACCAATTCCTCCACAGGCGCTCGGAATAATGGGTGTCTGTGGCAAGCATCTATTGCCAGCGCCACACCACACCCAGTGTAGACACTGCTTCATAATGGTACTGAAAGGATGCCTCCTCGCTGATCGATGCTAATCAAATATGCTTCAGACAGAATTCTGGCACAAGGGACTATGCTAGAGTGAGCTTGACTGTTTTCAGTAAAGGGGTCTTTCTTCTTCCTTTTTTTGTTTTAGTTCTGGTTCGATGGAATTTGTCGGCAAGCCAGCTGCAACCCAGACGCCCTATTATTATCCATTATTTCCTTTAGTCCCAACCCCTCCTCCCTCCTCCCGTCCTTTTACTCAAATATCAGACAAACGACTCCCGATTTCTAAAAGTAAAATTCAAACATTCAACTTTCCGATCCTTCTTGTTTTAACTCTTTAACCCCCAACCACCACCCCAGCATACACCCCTAACGCAATGGTATGGAGTCAGAGGCTTCTTTTTGCCTCACACTGTTCAAAGTTAGAGAGCTTCTAAATTCTTACTGTAAGACGCTTTTAAGGATTTTCATTTGTACTCAGAGAAAAAAAAACAGTGATACAACAAACTAGATTTATCAAATTCGATAAAATAAGAAGTCGATTCTCGTACATATAGGTTTTCTTCATAAACTACACCAGCTGCTCATGCAATGCCTTAATAAAAACCAACTTTTCTCCACTTGGCGAAACTTGGGTAACAGAAGCTTGTTTGCGTCTTGTATATGATAATGGCTGTTATTGAGATTGATAAATTCACACTTGTTAGTTTAGTTTTTGTGGAAAAACAAGACCATGGCGGGGGCTTGTCAGCAATATCATTATTTCTACAGTGTAATTGGACAGTACCATTTTTTTCTGAAATAGGTATTTTGGGGGCGGAGGGAAAGGCTCACATAAAAGCGTAGATTACCAAAGCACAACACAAGTCTGGCTGTTGAAAGAACATATATAAAACTCTTAAAAATTGAAATTCGTTATCTGCAATAACTACAGTTCTCTCTCTCTCTCTCTCTCTCTCTCTCTCTCTCTCTCTCTCTCTCTCTCTCTCTCTCTCTCTCTCTCTCTCTCTCTCTCTCGATGAATCCCAATCGAATATCTGCTAAACGCCATTTTCCTGAATAGGTTGTTGTTTTGATATCATTTTTTTATCATTCGCTCAGGTGTTCCTTCAAAAACAGCCTTAAAACCTAGACCACTTTGGCTGTTAGTTTCAACCGCTCAATAGCTGTCTCGGGCTAGCTATAAATATACATAAAAGGAAAATGCTCTTTGATTACCAAATGTAAAATTGCTCGGGAGCATGAATAATAAAACAGGAGTATTATATCTTATTATTTATCCTCTGGTTTTAAAAGTAATCGTGCGGAAAACAGTGCCCTGTTACTCTTTTGAGCTACACATACAGCGTTTGCTCATTCCGTGAAAGAAACTCAATCATTTCCCTGACTTTTCCGCAGTAAATGAAACGTGTGTGGTTAGCTTTATGCTACTGTCTCTGCGGTTTTGTTTACACAACAGCCATGCTACTGAAATAACGCTAACATCTACTGTGTATTTTTTAACTCTTTTTTTAACACGAAGCAATGTGTGGCAAAATTTAGCCTTTGAAGACGAGAATTTCTTAAATATTTAAAGTTTAATGTCTCAATTTACAAACGCGAGTTTTATCATTTAAATTACCTACGGTTAACAGCTGAAGTTTATTGTTTTCAATAAAGAACATAAATATCTTGATAAAAAAATGTATCATTGTACTAGTTTCAGTTCGGAAAACAAACAGCGACGGGTCAGCGATATTTTTGGCTTGTAAACAACAGACATAACGAATTTAACAAATACTCAAGAAGCGGAAACAAAATTAAAACGTTAGAGCAATATCTTCCGGCGGTAACGGTCCGATGAAGCCGGCGCATTAATGTGCCTCCGACTGGTATCCAAGTCGAATTTGGAATACTGCAGATTTTTACGCTTTTCACAACAGCTATACCAAGCGGTTACTACCCTTGCTAGAATTCATGTTTTAGTACTTTGCATAGAATGAACAGAAGTCACGAGACGTAATCAATACATTTTGTTTCCTTGTCCGCCTACAGCTTGTTTGTTGCGAGTTGCGGAGGGAGTGTGCTGTAGGAATTGTTTACAAGTACGACAGATGACATACTGCAAAGAGAAATGTTGCCTTGCAGAGCCGCAAAATTGACCTATTTAATAAAATTGACCTATTTAATAAATATAACATACTGTATAATGTATACATACAAATGACCCATAGACACTTAAGTTGTCTTGTTCATCTCTTTGCCCAATCTGTTTTGGTTCCGAATTTGCTTTAGATCCCAATTCACCGAAAAATAATTATAAGACAAAATCAATCTGTTCCGAGTCACATAAGGCTTAAAGTCGTGATAAGATAACTGCATGCGTTGCTTTTTTGAAAGCAATGAGAGTAAATTTTGAATTTCATGATGGGTGATCTGTTACTTTAGGGAAATGCAGCGAATGTCACTCACCCACTTACCACCCCGAGACGGATTCGAACCCAGGGCAAAGAGATTAGCAGATCAACACTCTTACCAACTAAGCGCCTCGTCATCCCCTTTTATAGCTTAACAATGTTAATCAGACTGTCACATCAGTCGCATTGTACTCGGTGACATATGTATAACATTATTTTATAAATTTGTCAATGGTCATGTGTGTTTCTGTATGTCGGTGTGTGTACGAGTTGGCGGAGGGAGGTGGGGGGGGGGGAGGGGGCGGGTGTTATCGAATTGTAGTGCCTTGTATAACCACCGCTCTATAAATTGTTAACGTTGTCCTGGCCTCATGTATGTTTTCCTTCATGCCCAGAAAGATCCGCTTCATTCATGAGCCGACTTTTTATAAGAGACTTTCTTCAGCCAAATCTTACACGCCCATAATGTCTGTTTCCATTTTTAGAAACACACGCAAAAACAACAAGCACTTTTATAAAATACAATCTGCTTCTGTGGATTACAAATCTCAAGAATAAATACTTTTTTTTACAACAGTGTTAGTAGGCATGCAAAACACCACACTCCGCCAAACACCGGGCTAAGAACCTCAGAATTTATGATGCAGCCAGTATTTGCAAAACACTCGAGAGTCGCGTCTGCACGATTTTAAAGGCTAAGTTAAGTTTTAATTTTGGTAGAAGCCAGTAAATTTGCTGCACTAGAATACTATCTAGCTTGGATATATTTATAAGTCTGGAAAGTCGATAACAAACGTCGCCTTATTCAACATCAGAATTCTGAAGCAAATAAGAAAACCTATATTCCGGAATAGACTACCGATAAATTCAATGTCGCAGAAACCAAGAAAAAATTACCATTCTTATATCAAAGGGTGAAAAATATCATGACAATGTAAATTCGGGTCTTTAAGTGGCAAGTAAAAACACTTTGAATTTAATCTATAGTCTGTTGTTTTTTTTTTAAATGTCGGCAATTCATTGTTTGAATAGCCTACCGATATTTGAATCTTTTAAAAGTTTTCCATTTGATTGTTTGATTCTTTCATTTTCCATTATTAGTTATTTCTAAGGCAAGACAATGAATTGTTTATGCAATGTAGATATGCACATCCTAACAAACTGAAAAGATTTCGATTTCTACGATATCTGATTCACAAAATAATAGAAAGTCTATTCTGGAAAAGCCTGCCAAAAAATATCTTGTTTCTAATTTGCTTCAGAATTCTTATTTTAAATAATACAGTGTTAACACTTACTTCTAAACACGCTGCAAAACCTCCAACAGTGACCACATCGACTTAGTGGACCTCACCTCCACCCGATCAAATGTATACATTCACTTAGACTTCTCCAAAGATGAACCCTTCGTATAATGAACCATCGCCCTGCCCAAGTCGTTGTTCACTGTGTATGGAGGTTTTACTGTACCGGTTCTTAGTTTCCCAAAACAACACCAGTTTTGTTTTTGTTTTTTTTTTTTTTTTGCTGCTCACTCACTATACCCTTAACCAAATTATATCCCCATTTATGCTATTTTTAGCACTGGTTAGTCGTTCAAACGCTCACACGAATGCCCACAGAATCTTCATTCAACCCCATCCAGTTGGTCGCATACAAATTTATCGACCAAAGTATTGTTCCACTGCTTCTCAGTTAAAACAGTCGAATCTATAAACACAATACTCCGCTTCCAATTTTGACTTATTATTATTATAAATTTGCAATGACAATCCCTCTGATGGTTTTAACTCGTGAATTTGTTGACACCAACCTTAGACTGTCCGTCAACATTGTGGTCGCTTTGCAGCAGGAGGCTGGCAGATTTCACGTCATCCTTTTTGGCGGCAATATGCAAAGCGGGCAGACGAACTCTCCCCCGGGTGTCGTTTTCAAGCAGCACTGTAACGACCTTGTCGTGACCTTGTTGCAAGGCCACCGCCAGTGGTGTGAACCCATCCTTTGTGGAGAGACAATCCCTTCTTAGACTACGATGTCTTACTACTGTATCTTTATATTAATTCATATACATGCGCATTTATTTTCTAATATTCACTAATACATTTATTTAATAAAGTATCCCTATTTATTAACATTGTTGAAAAATCTACAGATATTATAAAATACTATATATCAAATAAATTATTATACTGTAGTTATCATTATTTCATTATTTTCTACCCGTTTGTTTAAGTAAACGAGCAAACATAACGGTATACGTTGGAAGGAACGCAACTGAGGGGTCTAGGACAATTCCCCCCCCCCCCCAGACAACTCCCCCCGAACAATTCCCCCCGTAGGACAATTCCCCCCGAGGACTATTCCCCCCCCCCCCCCCCAACTTAATTTTGATATTATATTTTACTTTGAATGCCAAAGTCTTTATTTTTAAAATAGTTTAAAATCAAAAATGCTAAATTTTTCTATCTGGAACGAAAGTTTTTTCTGCCATTTAAAACCTGGTGTTGTGGGCAATTCCACGCAAATAGTCAACAGTATGTCGGTTTTCGAAGTCGCGGGGAATTGTCCTACGGGGGGGGGGGGGGAATTGTTCGGGGGGGGGGGAATTGACTGGGGGGGGGGAATTGTCTGGGGGGAATGGTCCTGTTCCCCAACTAAGATATCTAGATAAAGACCACCAAAGGGGCAGTCAAAAATGTGTTTCAATTTATTGAATTATTGTTGTTATTTTTATTTATTTATTTTTTTGGGGGGGGGGTGGGTGGGTAGGAATGGGGCCGCAAGGGAAATGTTGAACGTTATGCAGCATACATCTGTGGTGAGCGTTTGGCTGGCCGCGTTGTTTAGCAAGTACTTCACAACCTCAACGTGGTTTTCTTGCGCCGCCATATAAAGGGGAGTGAACCCCCCGGTCTGGAAGCAAAAAACATTTTCTTAATAATTCAAATGTTATTTCAGTTAACAGTAGAGGAGTTAACATGATGAATGAAAGTAAAAGACTCTATTCTAAAAATTGTTACAGCATTCCAATTATTCGTTTAACATCACTTTAAAAGTCACATAATAATTAAGACAAACATCAGGGTTCGCGCTGGGTTCTCAGGAAAGTGAGTCAAAAAAGGAAAGTGTGACTCTGTTGGGTCCAGAAAGATTCAGTGGGTTCCGAAAACGTGAGTCATTTCGTAGAAAATGCCCAAAAAGTGCACAAAAATCCCGCCAACGCGAACCCTGAACATCTTCTTTAATGAAAAATCAGAGCACAAACTTGGTACCACTCACACGGTTGACACTATTGGAAGTAGAATCCCAATCTCTCCAACTAACACCATATCTATTATTGTTCATTAGCCTTTGACCTTATAAGCAACTGGACGACCTTGACCCTTACCGTTGCCTGGGCATTGACCTTGGCGCCACTCTGTACGAGGATTTTGACAATCTCCTCCTGTCCGGCCAGAGCAGCGATGTGAAGGGCAGTATTTCCTTTCTACAACACACACACCAACGTCTTCTTTTTTTCATTCACTTTTTTTTTCCAATCAACCTACATGACACATAGCGACTTTTGTTTGCAGTTTCACAATGGTCTTACGGTTTAGAAATATTCATAATACATATATCATAAAACACACATACGAGAACCTCCGCATGGTGAAAATTGCACGGCCGAAAAGCACAATAAAATTCAATTGCTTTCGGCCAATTTGCAAATTATTTCAAATAATTTTAATATTCGGACAGACGTTTACAATTTGACATAAACTGAATTGCCTTGTAATAATGTCATAAATGGTATGTTTCACAATGATATTATTGTTCATCCCAGCAAATTTTAAAATATTACATAGTACAAATTAAATGTGTTGACTTGACTGCACTTCGACTCGATGCATCGCGTTCTTACATCTCACTTGAACAGAAATGTTTAAGGACGGTTGAAAAGAACTACATAATAAAATGACATGTAAGTCGTTGACACTGAACAATTATAACTCATAAAAGCATATATCAGAAAGCCGGGTAAAACGATGCGGGCCGCATGATGGAACAGCAGCAAAAACGCATCAGTTCCTTTCGAGTGATACTTTAAACCACCGACGTCACATTTTGCAAAACCATCACGCAGAGTGCCACAAAAGCGGCCGACCGACGCGTCCACGCCGCACTGGAATAGTGACGTCATTGACGGAAACGTCCGGCTAATGTTAGTGTTTAGGAAGAGTCTTTTAAATGGCGTCTCGGGTATCCGCATTGATGGAGAACCTGAGACCATCAGAATTGCCAAAGGAATGGCTGAAATCTACGAGGGATCACTCACTAAAATTATGAGTTTGCGAGAGGGTATACAATATTGTGTACGCTAATGATTTGGGAAGCTAAAATTCGTAATTCTATACTTGTATAAAACGGTCCACATGCCTGGGGGCTCGGGCAAAAAAGCATCGAAAATTGGGTCTGCCTGTTTCAAACCCTGAAATACATCGATGAAGGTAACATTATATATATGAACGCATTAGATATACACTAACATGTAGACGCGCTCTTCACAAAACATGCACGTTTTCAGAGTGAGGCAGACAATTGCCAAATAAATCACACTTCATTATACAATCCTACAACAATTGAGATAAGCGATATCTATGATTTTCAATACACTCTTCACAAAAAACCTGGACAATTCGTTTACACTCCTAATTAATGTAACTGCGAGTCTGTACTTAGATATAGCCGCTACACAAACCAAGCATCGATCCACTTCTAATAAACTGGGCGGTGGGGGGGGGGCGGGGTTGGTGCTAATCATGCTTCGTATACTTGCCTTCCCCGCTCCTCCCCATACGAACCCATCCAAGCCTTCCCATTTGAAGTATTTCTGTAATAGTCGGTTCACACTGCCAGCTGGTGAAACATGGACGCATAAACGTTAACGCCCACATACCAGTAATAACTGAATCTAGGGATAATGCAAGTGCCAATGTACATGTCTGCTCAGGTATTTATCGCCGAAAATCTAAACACGAATGCACAATACTAGGTTCTTTACCCATATTACAGTGAGGCCTCGGGGGAATGACCTTTTCAATGCTATAAAACTGCATTTTATGCCCGAAATTGGCTTCAAAGTGGGCTCTTAATATTTTCAAAAGTCTGAAGCGTCAGTGTGGGTTTTGAATTCTCTTTTGTGCCTTCCACAGTCGACAACTTATTATTCGATTGATAAATCGCTTTATACTCAATAGTCTGTGCCACTCAATCAAATTATTGTTGCAGTTCAATAACGAAGGCTGCGAGAAAACGAAACGCACTTACGTACTACACGCTTTCTTGTTGGTATTTTTTCACTATTATTTATTTACAAAATCAGGCGCTGCAATGCCAGTTTAAAGGATGTGTTCTGTGTTCGCTATGTTTATAACGGATGCCAAACGCATTCAATAATGTAAACAGATATTTTGTAAGATTATCACACGATAAATGAAGAGATGTTATTTGATCTTACGCTGAAATGTAACGGGATCGGGAGATTCATTTTACGCCGGGAGCAGGAGGAGCGGGCGAAAACATATTCTGAATTTAAGAAGAAAAAACAATCCTACTATCTTACCAAGGCAGTACTCAGTCAAACTCAAGGCAAATAGTTTTAACGGTTATTACTCAGAATGATTGCTATAAATAAGTTTACCTCCTCTAACTGTGACATTCACTTAATGACACAAGGCCAAACAGCCCGAGAACAGATGGTTTTTATTCTGGGCTTATTCTCATTCTTTTCTCCGTATGATCATGTGTCTTTTTCTCTATTTTTGCATGTGTGGGAGGGGGGAGGCAGGAGACACGCAATTACCGTTGAAAGTACGTGTCATCTGCACCGGGTGCATTTAAAATAAATAAGTGATTTCCCCAAAAATGAGAATGTGAACGCTGACCACTCGTATTACAGCTCAACATTCCGCCTTTTTACTGGCGATAATGTTTTAACGACTACGCCTAACTTTAACTCAAGATATGTACTCATTTTCGAGTAGATATAACACACGTGGATTCCTCCAAAAAAAAAAAAAAACAATAACAGGCGATAAATTTGTAACATACTGAATTTCGACCCGTGCTTAAACAAAAAGCTTGTGCTTGATTTCTTGCAGCGTTTCTAAGCAAAATGTTGACTTTCAGTAGCTTAATTAAAATTATTGGGTTTACAAAGAAAATCATAACCATAGTGTGGCGTCGTACATACATTATTACTAATATTATTTTGCTGCGCTTATCGTTTCGCCGGCTTTTCCATCACATTCCACATCAATCAGGCTCCAAGCTTCGTTGATATCTAAGTAATACACACCTCTTCTGGTATGTAAACCCAGTTTTTATAGGCAATGCGTAATTTTTGGGCAAGAAAATGATGGCGAAGTGAAAAACTGAGCGACATACCCTATCTGCCTAAAACCGGACCTCCGCGTAAATGATTTCGGTTGACGTTGCCTCATGCTGACGAAACGCAACCAGAAGTTGGGTTTTATTTTTGTTTTTGTTTCTTTTCTTCTTTGGGGGAGGGGAGGGTTTGTTTTTTTTTGTTGTTTTTTTTTTTTTTTTTTTTTTTTTTGCTATTTACTTATCTATTTATACGTTTGTTTATTCACTTGGATGTTTGTTTATTTGTTCGTCTGTGCGTATCATTTTTAATTTGACAGTATGTGTTTTACGTGTCCTGTCAGACTGTATTAGAATTTACAACATAACACACAAGCCGGTTACAAGAGGGTGTAACTGCGCTGGAGTGCACGCTCAAGTTAACCGTGGTTGTCATCACCCAGAGGTATGAAGCGATGGCGCTAAGAGCGTTTGCCAGATAACAACACAGTGTGGGGGGCGATTTCTCTTCAGTCTGGAATGAGGTTGGAATTAACCGAAAAGTTTCACCGTAAACGACAAATCAAGGGGTTGGCACACAAAAACATCATTTCTCTCATTCTTTCGACAGGCGAAAGGCCAAAAACACACTACGGCAAGATTGATGCAGCCCGCAAATGCCAAACAGCCTACACACTTGAGGTGTGGTTTATACAAGACCTAAGTATCAGAAAAACGCTTTTTTAGACCTGTGTTCACCTTTTTGTTTTGTGTGTGTGTGTGTTTTTTTTTTAACTTCCAAAGTCGGGTTCATGAATATTAGTGAAATATCTACATCTGCATTGCAAGTACAACCACTAAAAACAACAGGGGTCATAAAATGACAATTTTTAGAAAACTTTAGTATCTTCCCCCACGCTTTTAGCGTTCATTCATGTTGACTAAACTTTTCTTGGTCCAAAAGCCAACCACAAAATTATATTTATCTGATGGTTCAACAACCTCTTCTTCACTTTTTATAGATTAAACGTTTAAAACATCTCAACTGGGTTACGTAAATAAGCCACATTTTATTAGCCTTGCATGAAAGACGAGACAATAACAACCGTCACACACTCAAATAATTTGAATATCTGCTTTAAAGCATTTTATATTTCAGGGCGATGGCACTCTGGTGTGGATGGGCAATTCAAGTCCACGAGTTAGTTGTTCGTTTGTTGTCGGTCGCCGTCTGTTTCTCACAAACACACACCCAACAGCGGACATAACCAAGTCACACCCAAAGCAAGCTAAATCCCCAGACGTTCCAAATACATCTAGCATCTGGAAATAATACATCTATCCTTGCCTTTCTTAATTCCATAAAGAATGTGATATAACGGTGCGTGTTTCTTGCAACTTAGAGGAGACTTGACTACGTCTCGAGGAGTGGAAGGATAGGTAGACGTAGTGTCTAACATTTTAATGAATCAATCCATTAACCAGTATTCGCAAGTCCCATCCTGAAAATTCTTGGTTACTGCACTGCGGAAGGGTCCAGAGAAGCCGTGTACAAAATCTGAAACAAATCCATCCATCCATGTAGCCTGTAGGCGCATGAAACTGCCGCATATACGCTGAGTCCAGTGCCGATGTAAAAAGTCTGCAATTTTGTCAATTTTTTTTCCGTTCCGGAAAATTCTTAGTCACTGCACCGAGGAAGGGTCCAGAGAAGCCGTGTACAAAATTTGAAACCAATCCATCTATCAATGCGGCCTGTTGGAGCGTGAGACCGCCGTATTTACGCTAAGTCCAGTGCCGATTTAAAAAGTCCGCAATTTTGTAAAAAAAAAAAAAAAAAAAAAAATTCCGTTCCGGAAAATTCTTAGTCACTGCACTGCGGAAGGGTCCAGAGAAGCCGTGTACAAAATTTGAAACCAATCCATCTATGAATGTGGCCTGTAGGCGCGTGAGACTGAAGCGTGACAGACGGACGGACAGACGGACCGAAAACTTCAAAACTATATACCTCCGTTCTACGGGGGATAATTATGAGTCAACAAGAACACCTGGGCCACTGCTCTAGAGCTCTCAGAAACATCAAGCGAGGGCTAAATACGAATGCCACTACTCTCACACTGCCTCTATAGCGGAACCAGGAAAGATTCCAGAGTCGCTGATCGACCAGGTACTTTCGCAGGCGGCAAACCTCAGATGGAGCATCGCTCTCGCCTGTGTCGGCTCATGCAGTATCTTTCCGTATAGCCTGTCATATTGACAAACCCTAAAGTAGACCATCCAACCGGGTCTACATCGTGAAAGCGACCGATCGCTTGGCTGATCTCATGCTAGCAGCGCCAGTAGCCAGCAGTGCAAATGAACGTCGCAGTGCAGCACGGGAACCGCGAACTTCCGGTGTCACTCTGGAGGAAAGCTAAAAACCTAGGAGAGAGTTGATGTCTTGGGAACGCTTACCTTGGTGGCAGCGTCCACATTGGCTCCTCGACTTAATAGTTCTGTTACCACGTTGACATGCCCTTCCTTGGAAGCTAGGTGGAGAGCATTCAAGCCGTTCTGAAATCACATATAAAAACGCATACTAAAACATGGCTCGTGGAAAGGACACAATCTGGACAAGATGCAACGAATGGAAACATCACGTACTTATTGTTTTCAAAAGTGCAAAGGTGTCTTGTCAGTTTCTCTCGGGATCCTCAAATTCTTTCTTTCTTTCTTGTAAATTGATAAACATTAAAATTTTACCTAAGACTAAATACTACTGTCAAGTCTTAGTTTAAAACCAGCAGAGCTTAAATACTCGTCATACTTACTCGAGCTACCCACCAGCCACTATAATTTTGAAGACTTTTATACTCTTCCGACATTATGTCAACACTTTAAACAATCACGGTGAAACCGCAAGAATCATACAACCCGAAAAGTCTTAGCAAAGCGTTCTATGATTATCCAAAATTGCAGACTACAAGAAGAACAAAACTTCGATCCGAAAGCGACTTGTCGAAATACGAAATTGGCTGGTGGAAGCTGGCCCTGCACAAATTTTCTATCGCATTCTTCTATCTATTCCAAGCCTTGATGAGTGATAATAAGGCGGAATGCAGAAAACCAAAAATCAGAAAATCGCAGGATGATTACCAAGAGGCAGAACAGTGTTAGAAACTTACCTGAAGCTAACTTAAGCAATTAAACCCATGTAGTGAGCAAACACAAGAATTTTTCAACTCCCCCCTCCCACAGATATCGCAGCACTGGCCAGTTTTCGCCATTTTTAGACCTTCTAATTATGGGGATTTGAACCTAGTTGTGTGGCCACGTGACGTCGTTCGAGCGGTGACGAAAAGCTCTGGCATACGCGTCACTAACGTTAGTGTACAACCCTCGACTTGTCCGTTTCGCTGTGTGATTCTGAGAAAGCCTTCCAGCTAAAGTCTACCAGCAACGCACTCTGTACTGCTCTGTATTTATTTCCTTACCATTAATTATTGGAAGAAAAACAAGAACATGGAAAAATAGGAAAATAATCTGTCCATATTATCGTCTGTTCGATTCCTCAGGGACAATGTTTGTGATGAGAAGAACAAACCAAATAACTTAAAATCTAATTAATGTAATCAACTCCAGTAAAAGTTGTATATTAATTTTTGGATTCGACACTAACTCGTCTTGTGTCCGTGGGAAGAAAACGAAGAGGATAAAACTGACACCCCTTCTAAAAGTAGGGGTAGTCCACCTTCAAAGCTTGTCCAAAACCTGGAGATCAGAGCGACAGAAATTTTTAGCATTATTTCATATCTTTGGTTAAGTATAAGAATGTGAAAACTGTTGAGAAGAAAAAAAAACGCCGCCCACCTTTCTACCCACCCTTACTACGTACATCCAACGTAGCGCCTTCGTCAGAAACGTGAGAAGACGGATGGAAGATATGCCTTACATGCTATTACAGTACCACAATACAAAACTTATCGCGGGCGTTCTAATTCTGCTTGTACTTGTGGATACAGTCGGTATCTCTAGTCAATCAAAAGTAATGTAAAAATGCCAGCAGATACTCACCTGGTTTAGCAAAACATGAGAATGTATGTGTAATATTTACACCGCTAGATGAGCAAATGGAATGTTTTCCTTGGTTAGGCGTAGTGTGATATGCAAGGTCAATGTCGGAGGTCAGCGCGCGCTGAAACATTCCGGTGTCCAGTTTCAAATTTCTGGGAAAGCCGTTACTGATAGAAAACAGGAAAACAGTATCTGTCCTGTATCAGAAAAAACCCTTCAACATTTTCTTTCCAGCGACTACAGCCTGGCGGGCGGTACGGATGCTGATGTTAGGTGTGACAGTAGTCATGAACGGTAGAGCTGTGGTTGATGGGATACTCACGGCATTGCTGGTGTTGATGTCAATGCTTTCCTTCAAATAGCCGAGTACCTTCTCCAGGTTGCCTGCGCGGGCTGCCCGAAGAAAACTCGAGTTGCCATCCGACTGAAAACAAAAACAAAACAAAGGTCTCTGATCAGTTCCTTTTTTCATAATATATAGAATACCATCCGAGCACCAAACAGTGGAATCACAAATTTATGCAAAAACATTGTGTAGTCAAAATGAAATGCTACATTTAAGAACAGTACAATATTCTGGCATCAATTTCAAGTTGGACCGACAGCACTAAAGCCGACTAGGAATTGGTGAACCCGTTAGGCTAACAGATTTATCATTTATTGTGTCCAGTCAGTGCAAATTGGCAGTTAGCTACATGCGAATAAATACAAAACCTGCAAAAGGCAAATTGGATTTTGTAGCTGTCAAGAAAAGCACAGTGCAATCAAGAAAAGTGCTTCACTTTTCTTGTTACACAAAGTGGTACGAACATTCCTATAAAATACACCACTTCACTATACTAACGGTCATATGCCGACAGCGTAAGTGCTGATGTAGGCGAGCACGAATTAATGTCGACTTTCCGCCCGATTACCTCGACCGTGTACACCCACCTGCGTACGGTACAACCCCGCAAACATGACCGTCCGATGTGGTAGTAACGGCTCAGGTGCATACACACGACAGCGTTTTAAACATCGATCAGTAAACATTCAGGGGTGGTCTTACACATGGTAAAAAAGGTTATGTTGCACTCTTTTCAAATTGGCATTTTAACTGCGAAATATACACGGGTAATTAAATGATGCTGTTAACAACCTTCCGCGCTCTATACATCGATGGCCTATCTTTTCCTAACTTGCTGAGGAAAAAACTGACATTCTTTTCACTAGTGAAAAGAAAACATATCATAAGTTGGTTAATTATCTGACTTTTTGCTTTCCTATAAATTTCTTAAGCACACCATGGTACAGTTTTTAAATGTTTATTGAGTTCGACATCGCACAACTGCCCCTGGCTGTATTCATAAAAGTTAACTGTGCAGTTAACTGACTCTGTTAACGTCCCAGTTAGTAATCAGAACGTTCGAAAGTGAGCTAATAAATTTGACCTGTTTAACAAATAAGTAAGTCTAAAATTTCTCTGTGTGACGTAGGTTGATCAACTGTTTTCCAGTGCAGTTAACTGCACAGTTAACTTTTTGGAATACCGTGCCCAAACTTCAACACAACACCAGGCAAGCAACATGAATTTCACGCAGTGCTGAACTATAACTCCAGCCCGCCACCGCCCACAGGCCACTAGATTTGGTACCCGCCGAGATCGGTGAGCGTGGGTATTGGGCCGGCTGGACCAGCAGTGCCTCTCTTTACAGACTGTATCTGACCAGTAAACAACCAAGTACTGGTACTGTAAACCAGTACGCACAAAGGTTGCTTAATGCCTGTTTACGTGAACCGACCTGGTCAAACCAGTGTTTAAAGTTGGTATCAGTGAATAGTTACGTGAAAAAAAAAAAAACAAATGGGCTTTTTGTTGAAATCTTAAATTCCAAAACAGGAACTTCCCTATTTGGAAAAAGCAACAAATACATTGTTTTGATTGGGTCATTCTGCCACAACAGTATAAAATGGAACAGAACAGTACGACAGAATTAAAAAAATGTAAAGAATCAAAGGCAACTTTATGGGCAAGAAATTAACCAATCGGCAGAAAACGATGTTTTCTTTCAGTCTTATGTGCTCCCGAAACTGACTGCTAGCTACACTGGTTGTTCTTTTATGCAGAACCTGTCAGTTACATCACCGCCAGACAAACGCAATTAGGCTATATGGCGGGATGTGAAATAAAATTATTGAAATTCAATAGTGTTTACTCAAGCAATGCACCTGGCCAATAAAGTCTGCAATGTGTTTAACTGCTCTACAGGAAGATTGCGTGTGTTATTTTAAAATCAATATTTTTTTTATTGAATATTTATGAGAAACAGCAAACGTGCGTACCATGCAGAACACGGTCCTGTTCTCATTCCTGTATTGAGTAAATCGTTCGGGGGGGGGGGGGGGGTCTCGACAAAACCGTACCCAGTAAAAACTATTCAACGTATTAAGCTTTAAACAGTGTCAGTTTCTGTTTATGGATTAAAAGCATATTCTTCTCTTCATTTCCCTACAAAGCATTTTTTTTTTCAGAATGGCAAAATTCAAGCCTACAAAACCATTTAATCGTTGGCTTCTAGAGAATATATTGCCTGTTTGTGTTTTTAACAACGGCGTCGACTGCATAGGGGCGATTGCACATTGGGAGTTTCTATCGGATACGATTGATACGACTGTTTGAATGTTACAGAATGGTTGCTAGGGGAACTCCTCTTCGCTGTACTGTGTATTACGGCTCGAATCTCACACAAGGTTGATATATTGCAGCCAGGTGGCTGAGCAGACCTCGCAGCACCTGCCGAGCAGCAAGGATCAATAGTGCTTCGTGAATACTCGCATCAGTACTTTACAGATGACCACCGCCGTCAACACTTTCAGTACCGCTAAATGTTCCCGTCGAACAGTGATTCATCCTTTTTTCAGCCAATGATGTACGGCGCAAGAGTGCTTTCTGGAGCGTAAATGAACGGTGTCTTGTACCGATGTTCAAAAAAAAAAAATTAATTCCCCATCTGGAATCCTGATTCCTCCACTGGAGTGTCGCCATGTTATTTATGGATTGCTCAATGGCGCTTAGCAACATTTTTCTCTACATCTCTTATACAAACAGACAACTTGATAAACAACTATTGAAGTGTGCGTATTTTCAGAAGTACACACACACTTGCACCTTCCCTGGAAGTTTTCGCTACCAAAAATACAGCTATTTCTGCTTCCGTGCCTCAGCCAATAAACAACCGCATCGCTTGAAAAGTAGGCCACACAGTTTTTACAGCAGGGAAAACGTTGTGTTTGTGATGAACAATAGCCAAACATAGTTTTCGGTGGGCGGAAGAAAGCGAAGAGAAAGAATGTCTTTTACGCAGGCCACGCAGAACATTTAACTGCTCAAAGTTGTAACACCTCTGTTAATAGGAACAATCCAGGCCAGCGCACGTCTGTAGACACAAACAGCGTACGCCCAAGTACAAAGGCACTTACCCTGAGCACCGCGATTTTCTTGAACATTTTTAACTGGCTGACGATAATCCACTACGAAAAGATAACAGCATACTCCCAAGCGTCAACCTGACGTTAAAAATAGTCCAAATCCCTTTCACAGCACTTATTTTTCCATATACACAAAACAAAGATCTTCTAACGTGAGTACGTAAACTATCTGCACCTTTTATTAAACTCAGCTGTTTGCAATATTATATATAAAGGCAAATCCTTTTGGCCGTTTTTCTCTCAAGGATTCTTGAATCTCTCCACCGTGCTTCTAACGAAAGCTGCTCCTTGTCTATTTGCGCCTGGCTTGCTTGAGCACTAACTGAAACGCCGAGCACCGGGCTACGAGTAAATACACCACACACCTTAGTGAGCTAACGCCTTTCTGTGCTTGTTTTGCTTGATAGGTTTTTTAGCTGCCGTGTGATTTTTTTTTTACTTGACCGCAGGATGAATCCGGATGGTATTTACCACGACGAGTTTGTTGCTATAATTTCTCACAATTACAACACAAGTAAAACTTATTTTCTGCAGCACATTAATGACTGAGCAGTCTGACTTTCGCAGCAGTAACATTCGATTCCACCATCAGCCAACACAAGCCTCTTTCAAATGCTCCTTTCCAACAGTAAAATGCTGTTTTGCGCAGAAGCTTTCGAATCGCAGGTATATAATAATGTACAAAATGCTTTTGAGATGAACTGACAGAAGTAGGGAGACGAGCAGTGAATGATTCGACCATTATTGGAATTTATTGGGCCCTGCAAACACCCTCACCAAGAATGGCTTTTCAGCTTCGCTCACAAGTCCATATTTTGCCAAATGTTACACCCCAAGAGCAAACCTAAACAGTATTTAATGGGAAAAGGGCAGAAACAGAAAAGCTGCTACAAAACAGGTTAAGTTTATAATAGTTTATATGGGTACTAAATTTGTTACATATTTGTAAAATGTGAGATTTTTACTGATCACCAAACCGACGCACATCGAGCCCCCTCCCCCCCATCCCACCCCCACCCCCCTCCTCGTAAGTTTCTTCTAGGAGAAACTGATTTACTGATTCTCCTAAAAGAAGTTTGCAGTTCGCACAGGCGACCCTAAAATTTTCTACAATAATTATTATCGGCAATACAAAAGTGAATAACAATCAACAAAACAAGTACAGTATTTACATTTTGTATCAATGCCCTTCTGTGTAACCTTAATATTAGGAGTGTGTTCCGAGGCCCAGACCGACCACTGGTGTCGCGCCGGGACGGACCAGAACAGATTTCGGGCCAGGTCGGGCCGGGCCACGCAGTATACATATATTTTTTTTGTTTACAAATTTGCATTTTTCTGCAACTCGTTTTTATGAGGCATTACTTGATTTTTCTGCCATAAGAATCTTGCTAGGGCAAGCAGGAATGTTTCCGGTACTGTCATCCCTTGCGAAATACATATTATACGTTCCGAGTACGAGCGTTCCATCTGAAAGGGTGTCCTCTACTGCAGGGGATACATCGTCACAGCATCGCGGTCAAGCCTCAAATGGCGTCATGTGCACAAGATGTTTTTCTTCAGAAAAATATGAAATGAAGTACAATGTCTTAGTACATAGACGCTAACGACAACCATTCTGTCTGGACGTTTCTGTGTTGATTCAATGATGTGATCTCATTTTGTTTGTTCTTTTTTTTTTCGGAATTTTCCAGTAATTTGATGCTCAGTAAGGACGTTTCCCCTTTAGTGCTAGCTTGATTCAGATGTGATCACCTCATCTTTTTTTGTTTCTATTTTCATTTCAGTAATTTGACTACTGTGGTAGCTTATAGAGACTTTGAATGGAAATAGATTACAGGCTTACGTCCCACTTTGTCTACGGTCCACTATGCCTACGATCTGACAGTCCCAGTTTGCATACGATTTGTCACTGCCAGTTTGGTTACGTTTTTGCAGCCCCATTTTTCCTACAATTTCCTCGTTAAAATTGCGCTTCTTTCGCGATCAAGTGCTCACAGAAACATACTCTACTACTTGGATGGCACTTTCGAAGTTCGATTCGGGAATATGTTCAATCGCGATTCGGATATTCGCACAAACAACCATGTCGAAGGCTTCCACAACCAGTGGAACAAGGCAATGGGTGCAGTCCATCCATCTCTGTGGTTTTTCATCAGGAAGATGAAGGATGAGCAGAAGATCACCGAGCCTGCCTCGGCTGCGGCAACTCGTGGCGAGTACCCCTCGCAGAAACGTAGAAAATGGCGACAGTTGGATGAACGCATACGACATTTGAAGCAACAGTACAACACTGGTGAAAGGAGTCTCGGGAGTTACTGGCGCGCTGTGGTTCATGCTGTTACCGAGCTGGCTTAAAATCTGACACATTGTAAGAGTAATCGCGCACATTCGCGGTGTCTAAGTCGACTAAGACTGATCGATTACCGAAGAAGAAATTTTAAACTGGAATCTTGAAAGACATAATGCAAGACATTGAAAGTTGGACTGAGTGTTTGTATTGTGTAGTCTTTTGTACTTGATAGATTTGAATGGCATATTGTATTTGGAAGTCTATCTTGGTTGTCTTGCCTCACTGAGTGAATAAATGGTGATTGTACGGTTAATTGTTTTAATTATTATTGGTCAGTTCAATCGTAGGAAAACGGGAAGTTAAAATCGTAGGCAAACTGGGACTATAAAATCGTAGTCAAACTGGGATTATAAAATCGTAGGCAAAGTGGACCGTAGGCGAAGTGGGACGTTACCAATAACAGCATTTCATTCAAAAGTTGATAGCAACAGAGTTACAGTATTAGATAAGAATAAAAGACCTTTAGCGTATGCTTTGTTTCTATGTTTACACTGCACACTAAATCCTGGCCCGTAAACGTTAGCCCGGCCCGGCCCGACGGGCCAGACTCGCAAGACCCGGCCCGACAGTACTGGCCTCGGATCACAGCCCTACTAAAAATAAGCAAAAATTAAAACTGACTCTAAGACTGTAGCTGGCTTAAATCTGTGGTTACAATGTGCTATATGCTCCAGTATTTTTTGGCATTTTAACATCCTTACTGTATTAAGCAGTGTCAAAATGGCGGACGGACTGTACATCTCCAATCTGAAGGGCAAAGGTCTACCAAAAGGTTATGAGATTAGACGAGATTAGACTGGCTGCGGATTAGACGAGCTGAGAAATGCTGTTCAGGTTTCATCACGCTGATTTATTCTGCCACAGGCTCAGCGCCAACCACCACTATGGGTTTCAGATGTGATTCCCTTACAATACACCCCCCCCCCCCGCCCAAAAAAAAAAAAACCGCTGCACTCCAGACATTTACCAAGACCTATAAAGGGCCGTCGAATTTTCTTCGAGCGACATCCAGTTTGCCTACATTTGGAAATGCAGGTCGTCTACCAAACGTAAAAGAAGAGCTAGAGATCGCTATTACCATTATCTTATTATATGCTGGTGAGATAGGAGGTGCCTAACAAACCGTGCATGTTTCTCGTCTGTAAGTACACAGCTTCATGTTAAGTGAAGAAGAAGTGGATAAGGGAAATGTTCATCACCACGAGCTGTGTGTTAACAGCGCTCCGTAAGTCGAAGCGGTGTGCACAAATGTCAGTCCTCGAATTTTGTACTAACGACATTTTAACTTTTC
Source organism: Protula sp. h YS-2021 (assembly GCA_949752745.1). Lineage (NCBI taxonomy): Eukaryota > Metazoa > Annelida > Polychaeta > Sabellida > Serpulidae > Protula > Protula sp. h YS-2021. The sequence goes on from OX457028.1 coordinate 26,974,550, forward strand.
TGATATTCAATAAACAGTGTACTATTTAAAATAAGAATTTATGAAGCATTTTACGACGACGGTAGTCTATTCTGGAATAGACTACCGAAGTTAAAAGTTCTCTGGAATAGAACGTTTTAAATTTTTCATACATATTGCATTGTAGCATATATTACTTTCAGGTTTTATACTATTTAAATTTAAAATTACACATAAACGTTCCATTTAAAAGGATGTGAAGGTCGGTAGTCTATTCCGGAATAGACTACCGTAGTCGTAAAATGCGTTAGTTCACCCATGACAAAAAATATCTGATTTCTTATTTGCTTCATAAATTCTTATTTTAAATAATACACTGTTAATAAATTTCAATGAGATTGAGGATCGTCAGCCTATACACCCACAACCGACCCCATTAACTGACGCCTCGTGTTCGCCAGCGATCAATAGCACATCTCGTCAATGACGTCTGCACCTAAAGCCGACATCTGCGTAATCGGAACCATTGTCTGTCGGCCAAGCATTATTCAGGCCGACGGCTAAAGACTTTTTACCGGCCCAGCCATACTTACTCGGCAGCATTTTTTTTTATCTGTACATGTATTCAAAGATAAAACCATTTATACTTTTCAGTGATCTTACTATCATATTTAGTGAAACTTTTTTTCAGTCTTTAAAAAACCCAAACAAACAGAAATTGCAAAAACGTAAATTTTAATGGAAGCAGATGTATACTACCTCGTCTGACTGTATGTTGTTCGAAATCACGGACATTTTAATTTCTCTTCTTCTAAACCAAATCCAGCTTGTATCCCGTTCTCAATGTGATGCAACAGATTAACATGGATTTCACGAATGTCGCTATTAAGTCAGTTATTATCCTAAACGCGCATTTTTTATGGCAAACTGTCGAAAGTCAACCTTATAATGCAAGAACCACACCAACCACTGGCTGTTGACTGTCAAGTTTTACTGACACCGTTTTGCAGTAGCGATGTAAAGCTCAGCTTCCACAAAACAACAGCACAAATACATTATAGCACGTAGCCAAATTTGTATCCCCCAAACATAACAACGACACGTGTTGCACTTTGCATCGAGTGTACAAATCACACGCAGAAGTGCGATTTGTCAGCCATGACCAGTTTAATACTGTCAGGTGTACCATGTATCACTAGACTTCAGTTTGAAACCGAGGAGACCATAAAATTCGTGACATATGAGACTGACGGACGGGCGTGAATGAAGGAACGCATACCGATAGCTATCGTTTCTCGAAAATACAGGGCTACCACTCCCCTCCTCCCCTCTCATAACCCTTCTGAACAATCTCAACTGCCATACCCATTAAACCTTTTTTTTTTGTCTTTAAACTTTTACATGTCGCTCATGGTCAATTTTTAAAGCCTCTAATGAATATTTTGATCGGTCTTGAAGAGAGTTACGATAAACAGAGGAGAATGGCTCTGAACCGGATACCGCACAATCAACAACATGTATTCAAGAGCGTAGCAGCATATTCTTTTCTGAAACCAAATCACAGTTTATTACCCACTTAATAACTTGGTGGGGGAGGCGGTTGGAGCCAATGATCAACAACTGCAGTGACCACTTGTTGAAAGTTTTGTTGGCCTTTCTGCAGCAAATATATCAACTAGACTGGCCAGCAGTGTTTTGTTAAAACAAAAGCGGATATGTTTCCCCCCCCCCCCCCCCAATCAGTCACGTGGAAAAAATTCCTTGCTTAAAAGTACAACAATGGCGAGCCAAAAAATTTAAAAATCGCCAAAAATACATTTTTACAGAAAATGAAGTAAAACTCCGCAGTAAACACTGTATGTGGGTTCTTCTTGTCACGTTTCAGCCTAATCCAACAAACTGTTTCGGAGATATCGCAACAACATGGCCAAAAAAACTTAAAAATGCGATATTTAAAAAATCGCCAAAAATACATTTTCAATGGAAATGAAGAAAAACTTCGCAGTATACATTTGCGCTATATATGTGTTCTTCTTGTGACGTCTGGGCCTTATCCAAAGAACTGTTTTGGAGATTTAACCTGCTAAAGTGAAAAAAAAATGCACGAACCTCCCTCCCCCCCCCCCCCCCCCCCATGTTCAAAAATTTGCCAAAAATAGAATTTTTGAAGGAACGAAAAAAAAATAACACGGGCGTCATCTAGACATTACCCCAATATGTACGCATGTTTTGAGAAAAATCGACTCATTAATTTCTTAAGAACTCACTGCGGACAGACGGACGGACACACCAAATACTATAAGCTTATATGTCTCCCTTAGGGGGAGACATATAATTCGGCAGTCTCTTTCAGGCGAAATTATAAGCTATGACAACAGATAATGTGTACTTTAAATGTTGACCTGTAGTCAACTAAAATATAAAAAAAAATCGCCTGTGGTGCGAATATCGGAAATCGAATTCATAATGTTTGCCCAGGAAAATATTTAAAACGAAACCGGGGCAAGGCGCAATTCTAGCATCGACGTCGTTGGAAACGTTCAGGAACCATAATCATAATGGAATCGTACAAGCTTCTCCCCAACCAACCATTGGTCTTTACATACATAAATTATTCACAGCAGCACTGGCCAAGCAGGATACCTCGACATTTAGCGTTACTGCCACCAATCAATATTCCGTATACGGTTATGGGGTGAAATGTGCTGGAAGGAGGGGGTCCCATTGCTTGCATAACAGTGTCTGCAATCGAAAACGATGACTCTCAGAGCACCTTACTGCGCCGAAGCACAGACACAGCAAAGCTCCAGTGGCAACATATCGATTGGCAATTACTCATAAGGGACAACCAGCTTCCGAATTTCTTCGAAAACAAATATACACTGATGAAGCAGGATGAGCTATTTCCAATTAAATGGATGAAATATGTCAAAATTCATCCGTTGCTGGTATTCCAGTTTATCAAGGGTCCAGAAATATATTGTAATAAATATTATCAGCCAGTTTATCAGAACAACGGCTACCGCATTACAGCCTAAAATTTTTAGATTTAGAAGGTATGAAGGGATGGGGATATAGCTGGAAACTTTATTTCATAGATACGACAAGACAACTGAAGTTTTCGTGGATTCGTTCCTTAAAATCTCTCGCATATTCATTGCAGCAATGAACCGGGCGGCCTCAACATGCTTTATGCAAACCTTCTGTGCATTTCTACATCATCTATCACACATACGGAGTGGATCTAATCATGTAGAACAGCCATTTCCAAACCAGTCTCCCGACAAAAATCTTCTCTGTACCCAATCACCCGCTTTCCTGTTTCATCCGCATTGCAAAAAGTATTGATGGGTCTGTACACTGTATGAATTCTTTTGAATTATTCATGCAATCCATTATAGTGACATACTTTTTGACATTTCAGATATTCAGCTCATTTGACACAGGATCACAATGTAAATGCCAAACCGTTTTTGTCTGCCGCATAAATTAATCAGAGCACAAGATGCGCTTTTCTCTGGGGTTGTTGTCTGAAATTTCGCAAATTCTCTGCTCATCGTTACCTATAAATTAACCGCGGATTATAAAGGAGCGAACATGACACCACCTCCGCGAAATCGAACTCAGTCCAATTATTATTATTTTATTTATTTATTTATTATTATTAATTTTTTTTTTTTTTGAAATGTAAAGATATGCATAAAGATGTAAGGTATTTTGAGGACCTATTTTCCTGCGAAGAAAGCGCGACAAAAAGTGGAAGAAAAAGAGAATAATGTGCCATTGAGGCCCTCTATCAATAAAAAAAATAAATTTCCTGATTGTCAAAAAATGAATATAAAAAACTTCGAAAGAAACCTTCGTCAAAGTTAGCTTTCAGCATTCGAGCAGGAAGAGGGTGCTTTGATTTGGGCTGACTTACTTTTCATTCGTCTCTGGTACTTACAACCAACTTGTCTACATAACGTTCACATTACATTTTACATTTCAATGCCAAGCCTCGTTAAAAAGTATAGGGCAGCATTCAAAGTGCCGTAGCTACACTATACTTGGTTTGAAATAGACTGGAATGGTACTGTGGTACGTTACAAAACGTTGGCGAAGGACAAACGAATGTCATTTGCAAAGCATGCCACTACATTTTCCATAACAAAATCAAGCAATAAATTTTACCGATGAAACGCCGACGTTCGGTGATTCTGTTTCACCTGTCATGGTGTTAGAGGCCGAGAACATTTTCACACACTGGAGTGGTATTCTGCTCTGTCCTTATATTTAAGGACGTCCTTATTCTTGAGATTAGATGGTTCATCCTTAATTTTTATCCTTATTTTCAAAAGACTTTGTTAAGTTTGAGGATAGAGCAGAATAGCTTTTTTATCCTTATTTTTCAAAATAAGGACATCCTTAAAAATAAGGACAGAGCAGAATACCCCTCCTGAACACCGTTGCCAAAATTTTGGATGTAGAAAACTGTTAAGTATTTTTTTATACTATATACACATGTGCTTGGGGTTAGATGCCATTGCTTAAACCACTACTATTACCCGTTATTGTCCAACCTCTATGGCGGTTTGGCCTGTTCTATGTAACACACTTTTACTCCGCAAACCCACTGGGGATTCCGTGAACATAACAGATAGATCTCACCACAGGTCAGATGATTTATAACGACCATTACCTGCACCGCTTCCCCCCCCCCCCAATAATCTGAATATCTTGCGGATATACAGCAGCCAGCGTTTTGCTAAGGGATGACCCAACAGTTAGCGGCAAAAGCAATTTTTCCCTTTATTTGGGGAATACATGCGGATATCTCTTGCAGACAGGACATTTTGACAGCTCAAAAGCTGTCACCCCTTGAGTGGCATCTTGTTTACTTTATACATGCATGTCATATACTTCCTTGGATGTGTGTGCCATAATATAACGGGTTATATGCTACTTTATTACAATAAAAACAAGTAACTACAGCTTAACTTGCAACTTAAAACAAAATCGGCAACCCACCTTTTTGCCATGAGACTCCTTTTTGTGTTGGACAGTGTCAACAGCGCCGGCATCTTTGAGATCTTTATCTTCAATTCGCCCACTTTCAGTGGCCATTTTTCCAACAACTTCACCCCGATCTATGTAGATTTGTTGTGTAAAATATCCTCGATATTACTAAGAAATCTTCTGATCAATGAGTATCAGCGAAAAGGCATACTTTCAGTATGAACCAAGCGAAAAACAAGAAGCCTATTTTATCACCCGCGGCCCTATTTCATATTCAAGATGGAATGCACCAAGTTAAAGATCGAGGGGTGCATAGGATATTTCCTAATTTGGTTATAGGGAGCATAGCGTTCTTCAATTAGTGTGCGACAATTTATACGGGTGCGTTATGATCCTAAGATAAAAATGCACCACATTAGATCTGCCGATAAGGCTAGGGAGTGTGGGTTCCCATATTCTAAAAAAAAAAAAGAAGACAACAAGACCGAAAAATTTACCCCGGAGCTTGATGCGAAGCTTTTTTCCAACCATTGGTTGCATAACAGTATCTAAAATCGCCTTATTGCACTTGCTGCTTCCCAAATACAAAGGCGTCGTTTGAGGTTAATTACGTTCCCACCAATATAGCATTAAAGGGAATGTATGTAAGTACATAACATTTTAAATAAACAAAGCTAATTTTCTGTGCAAAATATAGCAAATAATCGTTCATATCTGTTAAATGCAAATGGTCTGTAGCGTATGGACGGTGATGCCGGTCGGTTTTTGTCGGGACTCACTTGCTGTAGTACGGCTCAGTTATGTTTGCTGCCATTAGGCAGCGTACTGATGTTTGTTTAATTAATGTTTGCTTAACTAAGCTTCGAGCGCACCTAGCTTGCTGTTGCACTGGTGCAGTTCTATACCATGACACTGCGTCAGGGATGAATGCTACTACAGTGCCAGAGAGGCATGGGGCCCCCCTCAAGCTCCACCCCTGCATTGTATTCGAGATAATTTTTGTTTTATTTTAAAATGCTCATAAAACGCTACTCCAAATCTGGATCCTCATCAAAACTCACATTGTACGTAACCACTTTAAAGTAAGGACTTTCATAATGTTACGAGATACGGGCCACAAAATGTATCGTTAATGATGGGATGTACAGAAACAACAAAATATTAATGGCGAAAAATTTAATCATGTGACCACATTTAATTTCGAAAATTTTCGAGGGAAGCTCCGTCAGAAATATAGGAATACCCTTCACTCGTGATTCTGCTTTTTCAAAGCTGAAAGTTGTTGTCATTGTTAGATTTACACCAGTTATCACGACGAAGGCAGGCAACGGAATATAAACTTTGGAGCATATAATGTCTTATCCGAAAACATGCAAAAGGACTATATCTAAATCAAATAACCAAAATAATATTTCTGTTTTTAATTTAGCTTTTGCACACAGATATATATATATATATATATATATATATATATATATATATATACCGGTACGCAAATCCATGAAGAAACAACGTCGTTTTAACATGGAAACGCCGTTTGGATGGTTTGAAATTTTATTGTATTTAGTTCCTATTTGTAAGAAAATAGACTGTTCCGCTCTCAGTTAAGATACGACACCGGTGTGATTCTGAAATCAAGCATGGCATCTTAGCATGTCCTACGAGTGACAGTCATCATTTATTCAATTAATTAGTGAAGTTATAAAACTAACAAAAATTAATATTTATGAATGTATGTTGTGTAACAGTGAGAGAAATCACAGCGTACGCCCAAAACTAAATTTTTACTAAAAATCTTGCGGTCATTTTCAAATGTCTTTATATATAGTTTCTGGTTATTGTAGTCTTCTTTCGTTATATGATGGCATTTAGCAATGTATTAAGATAATTAATATGAACATTGCCTGTATGAAACTAGATTGACAGCAATTCGAAATGGTTTGTCGTTGTTGTTTTCGGCAAGATTCGGCAAGAAACTACTGCAGTGTGGGTTCGTCATAATAACTTTGATCGAAACTAAAACGCTATTTTGACGCATGAAATATTTGCTGACCAACCGGCGTCAGTTCCGGTTCTTCTGTTATTCCGAAGTTGATCATGTTGCGGGTTGGGTTTAAATCCCGCCCAAGAGCAGTGCCACTTTCTCCCTGCCCCCTTCCTTGCCCCGCAACATTTGATAGACGTCTCACCCAACGTCGGATCAAGTCGAGATTTTTATGTCTATCGAAGTCGAAACAGCGTCTTCCTTCGAAATCGACTATAACACGGCTAATCCTAACCCACTCTCCTTTCGAAGTCTTTTCAACATTTCACCAAAGACGTTTTGGCGTCCGAAAGCAACGTCTAAACAACGTTGATAATCAAACGTCTATTCAACGTTGTGTCAAAGAGGTTGGTAAGACATTGGTCTATGGTCGCGACAAACAACCGTCAAATTACACCCAGAGTTAATGTTGTGTGTTTGGTCGCATCGACGTCGCAACCTCAAATTGACGTTGGGTGGACGTTGGAATGTCCATTGAGTTGTCGGTGGCATACTGCGGCGGGGTACAATCAGTTGAACTGTTAACTTATGATAGTATCACTGCTAAAAGTAATAATATAACTATACACATCGTTCGGACGTACAAGAATCAGCCAAAGCCTATGAATGGCTTTTGATGAAAGTCGCGATGAGTGTTCATATACATGCCTTCTCGGGCTGATTAAATTTTGGCGATGCTGAGTGAGCACTACAGGACTTAGACTTCCCGCCTTTACTGTCCAATGGTCAGGTCTACCAAAGCACGTGAAGAAATTAGGATGAAACTCAACGTGAGTGTTTACATATGAATGATCTTTAGAGTAGATTTAAATTTTCTACACTCGAGGCCCATTCAAGGCGTCGGCGGAGTGCACATTTTCGTGGCCTCCCATGAGCACTGCAGACGACGGATGTACTTTGAATTTTTATGCCCCGACCTCACTTAATGTCAGACGGGGCATTATGTCTTTCATTGGTCCGTCTGTCCGTCCGCCATTCTGTGACTTTGAAATGCTACGTAGGATTTCCTACACCAAGTGGCAGAACTTGAGATTTGGTTTTCACGGGTTTAGGACATTAAGCCGGTGGGACATTTTAATGATCTTTTAATAACAATAATTTGCCGGCGGGACAATTGCCGGCCGGGTGGACATTTACCGGTGGGACTTTTGCCGGTATTTTGAAAAAATATAAGATGACTTGTATTGTGGTGTTTCTTGTGTGTCGATGGAGCGGCGTTTTGTGCCCTGTTGAGTTTCACCTTGTCGATTCTGCCTTGATCAGGCCCATAGGTGTGCTCGCCAATTTTGATGCAAATATCATCTTTGACTTCCACTCTTGTTCTGCATTCTTTCCTTCTCCGCTTTTCGCATTCGAAGACTGTATAGCAATTAGCCAGGACTTTATCTATGTTAGAGAGCTATCCCTCGTAGGCAAGTTTCGGTTTTTCCCCTGCTGCTTGCGATGAATTCCATGTCTTGGTTTTGATATGGAGTAGAGTGAATCAGCCCGTATATATACCAGTTTCGGGGTCGACTCCGGGCAAAGAAGTGCAACATGCTCCGGAGGCGTACCGACTCTGGTGCACAATGGAAGGTCGTTATTATCTCCCGCTTAAAAGCAGTAAGTTCATTGCAATTGTGAATAATATGTCGAAATAGCAATTTAAAAAGATCATACGAGATATGAAAATTGCAATTATTAAGAGGATGTAATGATTGCAATCTCAGGCGTTGATGATAGCATAAAAGAGACCTCAATGACATGAAAGGCCAAAACATAATTTACTGGTCATATCAGTGAGGAATAACTAGTGAAATATCAAATTGTGGCTTTATAAAAAAAGTATTCACCTAAAAAAATACACCTTAAAATTTTCAAAATACCGGCAAAAGTCCCACCGGCAAATGTCCTAGATCGACAAATGTCCCACCGGCAAATGTCCATCGGCAATTGTCCCATCGGTAATTGTCTCACCGGCAAATGTCCTGTTCCCGGTGTTCACAAACCACTCGGTATGGGAAATCCCATGTCAAATTTAAAAGTCCCGCAGTGACCTTGAACAAAGAAGTAAGGTCACCAAAACCCAATCACCTCTAGAACATCACATATTGCAGCTACATACTAGGTTTGACTGTTTTCCGATGTCAAAGTCCCACAGTGACCTTGAGCAAACGGCGCAAAATCACCAAAACATAATCAGCTCTAGAACATTACATATAAAAGATACATACCAGGTTTGTTTGAAATCCGACCAGTGGAACCTGAGATATGATGTTTACGGGTCTAGGACAATTCCCCCCCAGACAACTCCCCCCCAGACAACTCCCCCCCGACAATTCCCCCCCCCCCCCGAACAATTCCCCCCGTAGGACAATTCCCCCCGAGGACTATTCCCCCCCCCACTTAATTTTTATATTATATTTTACTTTGAATGCCAAAGTCTTTATTTTTAAAATACCATAAATTCAAAAATGCAAAATTTTTCTATCTGGAACGAAAGTTTTTCTGCCATTTAAAACCTGGTGTTGTGGGCAATTCCACGCAAATAGTCAATAGTCAACAGTATGTCGGTTTTCGAAGTCGCGGACTGTTTGACGAATGCGTTGCGCAGAGTCGGCGTACCAGCGACGTGGTAGCTCGGGCAAGCGGCCACCCACAATTTGACCAGATGCACCGCGAACATTACGGCGGATCCGACCGATGTAACATGTAAAAAACCGTTTTTGCTGGCACTGAGGTGGCCAACTTAAAGTTCATTGGTTTGGATAAGGCATGTAAATTGCAATTGCGACAATGTTGAAATGAAAGGACAATTACCATCTCCAGTTAGAAGATAAAAGGGCAACAATTTGTAAAAAAAAAAAAAAAAGAGAGAGAGAGAGAGAGAGATACAAAGAAAAGAAAAAAATAAGAAAAATAAAAATGAATGAGGAGGGGGGGAATAGTCCTCGGGGGGAATTGTCCTACGGGGGGAATTGTTCGGGGGGGGGAATTGTCGGGGGGGAATTGACTGGGGGGGAATTGTCTGGGGGGAATTGTCCTGTTCCCGATGTTTACAATCATAATTACGGACGGAAGGACCTTAAGCGTTAAGCCTTAAGCTGTCCACTGTAACTATTAAGGGCTGTGGTGACTGGTCAGCAGCTCTATCGTAGAAACTGCAGATATCGTACATGCCCAATAAAAGCCAACACAAGTATATTCGAAACTTATTAGCACTACCAAAACCACAAGAGGATATAACCATTGTATCCAAAATACAACAAAAAAGGCCGATAACACAAAACTGCTCAAGCCAAAAGTGTGAGTTGAACCTGAAGAGGCAATAACACATTTGATCGGATTGTTCAAAATGTTTGGACGAGTTGCCCAAAATTTTGGATGAGACGTCTAAAAACGTTTGAATGAGATGTCTAAAACATTTGAATCAGTTGTCTCTTTTTCCCCTTCCAGACAATATACGCTCTCCTAAGGTCAATTCGAAGAAACTTAAGCACCCTTGATAATTTAAAACAAATATATTTTTTATTTATAAACGTGCGCTTAGAAATCCTTAACACATATACCATAGAACACTTAAAACCAAGAAGAGAAATTATTGCGTATCATCTTTTGCAGTTGCTTCTTTTATAATACACAAACGAGCAAAAAGTCGCCAATTCATGAACTGTATATGTTGCGCTGGCGTGCATGTTGCTGGCTACGTAAGAGTGCTTTCCAGGTGAGCATCTCGGCACACCGCTGTACGCGTCACCAGGTCGTACACGTTTTCTTGGCCACGGATCACACTTTACTTCCTTTACTTTACTTCTTTTTGGGGGAGGGGGCACTGCTTTCATTTTTTCCTAATTTTAAGAGTTTTAAGGATTAAGAGTTTTAAGGATTTTTTGGCAGTTACTGCTATTTTCGCCATGGATAATTTAAGAATCACTAAATGGTTCCATCACAGATTGGTTCGTTCCAGAATTTCTTCCAACCATAGACGCTTCCTAGAAAAAATAGAAATTACAGACTAAAAATCACTGACGCTAACATCTATTTTTTTTGTGTCATTCAAATATTTACTTTCCTGTAATTTTATTGTATTGGTTATTTTTGGATGTTATTTATTAAAATAAGCTACTGTTAGCAACACGAGGAAAAAGTGTCCTTGAATCACCGCTAAATTAAAATTTTGATGCAAACACGGAAAAAAGGTTACTGTTTTTTTTGTTTTTTTTTTGTTTGTTTGTTTTTTTTTTTTTTTTTGCTTTGTTTTTTATTTTTGCTTTGTTTGTTTCTTTTCTTGTTTTCTTATTTTTTTTCTTGAAAGAAGGTTTATTTTGATTTTACGAAACAACCAAAACACCAACCATACAAGTTTCTGTGTGCGTCTTTGACTTGACGTTATTTGCCATGCTTGTAGAAACCTTCACCAGTTTTCATTCCAAACTTTCCCTCAGCCACTAGTTTGTTTACAAGCGGACTAGGATTGAACAGTGCCACATCTGGATAGGCCTCATGCCAAGCTGTGGACAAAATAAACAAAAAAACTAAGCAACTCAACTGAGACCTGCAAGACGGGGGGGGGGGGGGGTGGATGGAGGGGGTGGGGAGGGGGCCATTTCCAGTATTATTCAGGAACCTTCTATCCACCAGAAAAGGGTCTCTTCGGGGATCTATAATAGTTAGAGTCACTTTTACCACTTCAACGGAAAATAATTCATCCGAAAGAAAATTGTCTTAAGTTTTGTCCGTTTTTTTAATATAAAGTACAAGTTATTATTTAATGTCATCCTGAAGAAATCTAAATGTTTCTGTTGGCGTTACGGTAAACTAAACCTTCATGATTGTAGTTTGTCTGAAGTAAAGAGTCTTAAAGCAATTGAAGGGTTCCGTGCACAAACCTGTTATGTTGAGATAACATGTTTGTGCACTGAGGTATATTTGAGTTCCTGGAGTCCAGATCTATCATCTGTAAAGTTTCCACCGATGAAATATGCTTAGAAATGGTCATCAAAACATGTTAAGTCTTGTTTGAAATGAGAAATCGGGTGCACAATTTTCCATTAAAATTTTGAAATTTTCTTGGTTGCACAATCCTGTTAAGTTGTGTTAACATGTGAATAATATCAGAGATAAAATGTAAACAATGCAGAATTCTCGGGTGCACAAAAATGTTATCCCTTGTTGAAATGTAAATATTTACATATAATACTTCAGCTGCTGATAGGTTTCTGTTAAAAATTATCGCGCATTACACGTGTAACTATGACCTCCTCCGTCATGGTCAAGGTCAAAAACCGGAAGTTGACCATTAACACGTAAACGGTTTGAGAAAGAGCGATTTTGAGCTTATTTTCGACGTTATATAAGAGGTACCTCGGTGACCTTGACCTCCTCCATCATGGTCAAGGTCAAAAACCGGAAGTTGACCAGTATATCGTAAACGGTTAGAGATAGGACGATTTTGAGATTATTTTCGACCCGTTGGGCCTAACAGACGTTATATAAGATGTACCTCGGTTACTTTGGCCTCCTCCGTCATGGTCAAAGTAAACAAGCATGTCCAAGGACATGACCCAGCCGAGTTACCAAACAAGCATTAGAGAAAAACCCTGAAACGAATACTGTTAGGCCATAAAATGAAGAACTTTGTTTCTGAGCGTAACTTTTTCATAATTTTAATACACAAAAACGAGTTTTCCCGGGTGGAAGCTATCCGAAAGGGGATGTTAGACAGGTTGGGTTTTGACGATTCACGTATTTACCGACATTTACACAATTTCACAAATTTTTCAAATTTCCACCATTTCGGCATTTTTTGTCCTTTGCGAAAAAAGCAAAGTCCAGGTGGAGAAACACCTAAGAAACTTTCAATTAAAAATTTATAACTATTTGAAATTGACTGAGAATGGTATGACCATTCAGTTATTTACTACCATTTATTCCAGTTTTTGCCAAACTTCAAAGTTCCGCCATTTCGGCAGCTTTTGGCGAATCGCGAAAAAAATAATAGCCTGGTAGGCGAAACCCTGGGGAACATCCCTGCGTAACATTTAAACGATTGGAGTGAAACTGTAGGAGGAGTAGTATTTTAAAAATGGGTCAAAACGGGCAAAAAAAGTGCCGCCATTTTGTCAGTTTTTCGTCAATCGTCAAAAAAGTAAACGGCAAGTGGGGGACCACTCAGGGAACATTCCTGCGTAATATCAAAACGATTGGAGTAAAACTTTAGGAGGAGTAGCATTTTAAAGAAACAGTTTAACATACGCACATACATTCAAGCGCCCTATAGTGATACGACTAGCCCAGTCCGACCGAGTCGGCTGGGTTAAAAACCGGAAGTTGACCATTATCTCGAAAACGGTTAGAAAACTGAATTTGATTATTTGTACGCAAAACAGATTACATTATATTTACTTCGATGTACTCGTTCAAGATGATAATTCGGCAGCTGATAATTATGTCGAAAAACGAAAAATGTGTCTTTGACCAGATATATTGTACCATTGTAAGTGGGTGCCATTGCCGTTGAAGCTAGAAAAGCCAAACTTGGCACATATATAAACGACGATGTGATCTGAGGCACCCGTTAAAAATTTTTGACCTTCACCTTGATGGTCAAAGTCAAATCGTGAAAAACGTTATTTAAGAAAAACAATGATTTATCTCCACCCCCTATACGACGCTACGTAAGTTATAACTTCCGGTGTCCTTGACCTCCAGGTCACTTTCGAGCCCCAAATCGGAAGTTGGCCTCTATGTCGAAAACGGTAAGAGATAGAGCAATCGGTTTCCAGACATCTCCTCCAAGACTGCTGAAGCTAGACCAATCAAACTTGGCACATGTATGGAGGGTCATCTGAAGTGGTGCACCTGACAAAACTTTTTTACTTTGACCTTACCGGTACAGTTGGCAGTATTTAGGAGGATGTTCTACATTCAGACATATGAAAATTGTTAACAAAAACAGCAATATCATCTACCTTCCGCTTTAAGTTATCATTCCAAGTGGGGTCTAATTCGCTGTGCGAATTTCCGTCTAGTTTTGCATTAAAATTATGTTGGATAAACCGACGTAAAATGATCCTTCCACAATGTCGGCTTAGAGGGTTCCACTGTATTAGATTTAACTATAAGAATTAACTGTTTGTCGGTCCTTGATTCTGGTCAGTGATGGGGGGGGGGGGGGGGGCTGTACGCATTAAAACTCCGGGAAACAAATATAACAAGCCATCGTCGAAGGCGTAGACCCCAACCGGACACAACAAGTCGCCATTTTGGCAATTTTTTACCGATTTGAAAAATAACATGGCGTTGTACAACTCCAATATATATATTTTTACTGTTCAAGGTAGCATATGCCTAGGATTAATAGTATCGGAGATCTCGCGTGGGAAGCACCCAAGTTTTACACTGCACCCAAGTCTCAAAAGATCACAATTTTTGACAAGTCACCATTTTGGTAATTTTTGGCCGATTTGAAAAATAACATGACGTTGTACAACTTCAATATATATATATATATATATATATATATATATATATATATATATATATATATATATATATATATATATATATATATATATTCACTGTGCAAGGTTGTATATGTCTAGGGTAAATAGTTTCGGAGAACTTGCGTGGAAACAAAACAGCAGCCAAAGTGTGATAAACGGACGGACAGACAGACGGACAGAGGGCAATCCTATAGACCCCCTGCCCCGGGCTCGTCCGGTTCGGGTCTAAAAATTTACTTAAACTTGTTTGGTTGCGATGGAGATTAGGGGGTGGTAGTGAAATAACGTTAATATAGAGTACATGTGATTATTTTTTCAAAATGTGCTTTTTAAATGTCTAAAACCAACGAATACGTGTCTAACGTGTTTTCCAATAACTGGAAATCATTATTTTTATCATTTGTGGGGCGACTCACGTAAAACAGCGTTACTTTGGGTCATGCATACAAATATGCATGTTTTTGCACCCTAAGTAAAACCGACTTTTTACATGTTATCTGGACATTTGTTTACATGTTAAGTCGGAATAACAGGATTGTGCACCCTAAAAGACATTTTCACTGTGAATGCTATGCCGTAATACCATGTTGATTTTTTTAGTTTTTCTTGGTTTTCTGGCACATTTACACATAAAAATTGCATTTTTATAGCTTATCGTGTTTTTCAAGCAGTGACAAATCTGGAGATACCTCATTTATTAAAATCGGTCAGACAATAACAATCACAGACTTCAAATTCAGATTTTGCAGTTTTCCGAACTTTAAGAGCGATTTTCTCGAGTGCTGTTAACCCTACATAACAGGTTTGTGCATGGAACCCTTCAATTATGTTATCTCTTAATACAAATAGCACCATGCATCCGGTTTTTTTTAATTAATTAAATATCGCATTGTTTGGGTTTAACAGCAGCATCACTGTAAAGATATTGGCAGTTAAGAAAATAACCAACCATCTATGACGAATTTGCCCGTATCTAGACCAGCATAGTCCATCAGTTCAAGAGGACCCATCGGGTAGCCGCATCCCAGCTTCATGGCGATGTCAATATCTCGCATCGAAGCGTCGCCTTGAAAAGAACAAAAATCACAGCAACTATTATTTATGGTCTTTCAGAAAAAGCTATAATTTTGAGAAAATACAGACAGATAGAATTGAATATATGATGTTAATGGTTTTACATCTCCAGTTTCAGCAACGAGCGGTTTGCGATGTTTTATATTCATTTGCGTTAATTTGACAAAAGACTTTATTTAGGGCTGTTCCAGAAGGTGCTTTCAAAAGATGCAATCGCGTGTGTGTCCCACCTTTTCAGTTGCCGGTTTCAAGACGGGGCTGCCTTTGCTTTTTCTCTCCCCCCCTACCCTCCTTGAGAATGGGTAGGGAGATAAAGGAGATACTATTTCTACGTGGAAACAGCGTAAAGGCCAACATCATACACTCTAATATGTGTGACTAGAGTACAAAAACACGCAAGTTGAAAATCTTTCAACTTACAGTTTTAACGAAAAAACTTAATGTTTCAGTTTGTGAGCAAAAGGATCTGTTGAGATAAAAAAAAATCCGACAGATATTAGTTTGGCGTTACAAGAAAGAATGTCCGAAGGACATTGCACCAGGCTGGAATTCAAACGTGCCACAGTCTTGACCAACGTGCCACAGACTTTGCTAACGTGCCACAGTCTTGACCAACGTGCCCCGGACTTGACTAACGTGCTACGGACTTGACTAACGTGCCACGGACTTGACTAACGTGCCACGGACTTGACTAACGTGCCACGGACTTGACTAACGTGCCACGGACCTCAGTGACGTGCGCCAAGGACTTGACTAACGCGGCACGGACTTCAGTGACGTGCCAAGGACTTGACTAACGTGCCCCGGACTTGACTAACGTGCCACGGACTTGACTAACGCGGCCCGGACTTCAGTGACGTGCCAAGGACTTGACTAACGCGGCACGGTCTTCAGTGACGTGCCAAGGACTTGACTAACGCGGCATGGACTTCAGTGACGTGCCAAGGACTTGACTAACGTGCCCCGGACTTGACTAACGTGCCACGGACTTGACTAACGTGCCACGGACTTCAGTGACGTGCCAAGGACTTGCTATTTTGCTTCAGCCTATTACAGCACAAGTACGGCTTTTAGTTCCTTGCTAGCTCAGAATATCCTATACCACTAGACTGTTTTCCACAAGAGTGACTGAACTGGGGAACCTCCGCCCACCTCCCGTCCCCCTGCTCCCCCATTTCACATATACACACTTTAACTATAAATAAACAGACATATTAGTTCTGATAAATTACAGTTAACATTTTACACAAACTTCGTGATATCACTTTTAATAATACCCCACAGCCCATAATTTCAACGACATGCAATCTTGACTAAAAAAAAATCATGTTCAATTCACAGTTATTTGGTACGAAAAACCACTACAAAAGTTCAATTTCCTGCAACGAAATTATTTTACTTTTACGGAACTTTCTACACCACGAAAAACAACGGTCATCACGACAGACCATTTAACATCTACTCTGATATATTACATTTATTGTATGAAACTGGTGGATTTGAAAGAACATTTTCGGTTTTTTGTTGTTGTTTTTTTTTTTTGTTTGTTTGTTTGAGGGTTTTCAGTTTACAGTTAGTCTCTTCGGTACTTCGCATGCCAAAATCACGCGCAGGCAATTTTTGTGAGTAACAGTAAACTATAAACAGATAATTAGAAAAAAATGAACCATTTCAAGTAATCAATCATTACAGTCAATTAACATCATTCGAGTTATATAATCTAGATCCTACCGCTATTTATCAGATTATAAATATTGACCAATCATCGGTTGTCCACATTAAACTGTTACTTAACCGAATATGCCAGTTACAAAGCAGAAAAAATTTACAAATACAACAATAGTGACAATAAAGAACTTCTTTTCAGTGCAGTCCTAATGTGAAAATCGCAAAAAATTTATTTCGTTTTTATTTGTTATACACAAAATTTGCTGTCTAAGAAACGTTCGATTTCTCAACTCTTGTTGGAACTGAAAAACTAGAATATCAACAAATTATAACATACAAATTCGCCATTATTATTACTTTCGATACTTTTAATATTTTAATTGCATTTTTATCGCCGTCAATTAAAGTTAAAAGAACATTTTTGGAAGCAAATGTCACGCATTTCGTACCAAAACGGCAACTGCGAAATTGTACTAAAACAAAGAACATCAATTGCAAAAGTCTCTTAATTCGCAGACCTTTCTGCAAGAGTTTTTCACTCCAATGGGTTTTTTATTAAGTTTTTCACTACAACTTTGTTTATCTTTTATATTTTTTTACTCCAATGAAATAACGTAATCCAAACATTAAAGCTACACATAAGATCACAAAGGTGAAGAAAAGCTTAACTCATCGCGCAAGGTTTGTGTGGAATTTGATCGTTTATTTCTTCTCATACTTTTTCACGCCCAGTTTTCACCAGCTACTAATTCGTTAACAAGTGGACTGGTGGGGGGCGGGGAGGGGGGCGCGAACAAAGAGACTTCTGGATAAGTCTCATGCCACACTGGCTAGCAGTGGAACAAACAGGATAAATCGGCATAAATAAGATATAATGTCCAAGGACGATGTCACAAGATGACTGACATGCACTGAAGATCAGCTACAACCATATATAAAATTATATCGATACACATGGCACATATTTCACATATTTTGGCCTATGCCAAAATGTTACTTATTATCAGTTTGTATTTTAAATTTTTCATTTTTATTTTATTTTTTTTCTACTTACAGATATTTGTTAAACTACGTTCTTACGATACAGTAATATATAATTTCTTGTCTTCTCAAAGCAATAAAATCACTTTTATAACAAAATACTTGAATATCTATGACAACTTTGTTGGAATCTAAACCACTGCAAGCCACTGCAAGCACCCTCTACGTGGAGTGGGAAGGATCAATATATAAATTTATAAAACAAACATATGAGGCTGTACTTAATCGAATATTAAAAGCCAAAAAGGGGAATCACTTCGATATATGGGTATGCGTAATCATAAACTTCATGTACAAAATCATTTTACGTCTCGATTCGATTTTCTGTGATTTTGTAATATGTGACATTTGCATTTTAGGGTTGTTCCAGAGCATTATAAGGGAGAGACGTCAAATGCTTGAGTTCACAGCATCAATGGCCAATTTGCAAATCTCGAGTCATTTTGTATTGTTGTAAAATTTCGTTAGGGGTCAACCATAAAAAAACGTACGCACAGAGAGGGGGGGAGGGTGTCACGGTCGGTGTGTACAGGGGGGAGGGAGGGTCCGGGCTGCTGCATACGTACGCATTTTTAAAACATATTTGTATGTAATCAGAATTAAATACATTGATTTACAAACTAAATATTATGCTCTATTCAGTGCACTGCGTACAGGGGGAGGAGGGGGGGAAAGGGGGGTTCAAAAATTGACAAATTTTTGCGTATGTTCTTTATGGATGGCCCTTTAAAGTTCGACATGGTCGAGTAAATCCCTGGCCGAGAATTAATAGACAATACTGAACAAACTGCTGTTTGTTTTGCCGAAACCACCATAATCAAATTGTTTTGTGAGAAGTGTTCAGCAGAAGTGTACCATTGTTTGGGAAATTTTTGTGCATTCGACGACAGAATTGCAACGCCCTCTCCATTCTCGCAAAGCAAAAATTGAGTCGTAATAAAATTGTGTGGTTACTGTGAAATTGTAAATGAGGACATAAATGAACTATAAATGACATGCCCCCCCCCCTCCCCCTCCCTCAACTCCGGGGCTTCCCATGACGCAATATCCCACCCATTCTGAACCTGACTCAGCTTCTCATTCACAAGGCACTTTATTAACAGCAACAAGCGTGACGTACAGACGAAAAATCCGCAGGCGCGAAAATTACGCGTGCAACTCAATAAAACATGTTGTGATAACGGGTTTTATACGTCACTTTTCTTATTTTATTGATAACAGTGTCCTGTACAAAAAGTGTAAACAATGGAAAATAATGCTGTTGATCCAAAAATCATCTGACCTAAAACACTCGTCTTACATTCTAAAGACATACTATCAGTCAATTTCTTCACTACATATAATGTAAAAATAAAAAAAAATCTGGTACATCAGTGAGCTTGCTTTTTTTTAATTGCCCCTGGTTTGTCCATTAATCTCTAGTTTTGCATTAACTGGTGAAACAATCACGCGATACCAAACGCTGTTAAGTCCCAATTTCCCCCAACGCGAGTCACCTGAACACAACATGGCATATTTACGACTGTGTTCCTTTGCCATTTTTCCATTTTAAATCAAGCTCCAGTTATAACAAGGAATAGATTCAAAAGCGGTTTAATATGTAGCACGAAAATTAATTAGACCCCAGTATTTATCTTTTCAATGATATTACTGTATTACAGGGGCGTCATTACACTTTAGGTACTTATCTGCTACTGATATGCGAGTACACAAAAATGACATTTCTGTATCTTGCTATTAGGTAACAGAAAGTTTTACAATATGGAAAGCAAGTCGATTATTTAACTGTCCTTACTACAGGGAATGCGTCTGGAAAGTTTTCTGCATGGATACAGGGAAACTGGTTTCTTCAAGCACAGTTCAGAATCACATTTCAAAATCAGTCCTAAAAATAAATAAATAGATAAATAACTATTTTATAAACAAAGAAAGGGTCAAGTTAAACAATTAGTTCATTTACTTTCACTTGATTAGTCATTTTATAAATTTCTTTTGCAATCAACTGTTCTTCCTGTGATTCAGGGCTATTAAAATAGTGATCATCGAAGCTAATGAACAAACAGTGAACCAAACTATTTTACACACTTCAATCTGTAGTAGTTAACGATCGAGAAATTGGTAAAAAACTGCCACCTTCGTACCTATCCGCACGGGTTTTTCTCCGACGAGTTATTTTTTCTCGTGCTTGTAGAATCCTTGGCCAGTCTTCGCTCCTAGCTTCCCGTCCTTGACTAGTTTGTCGAGAAGTGGGCTGGGGTTAAAGAGAGCCACGTCTGGATATGCCTCGTGCCAACCTGGATACGCACAATGCCAAAGTGCATATAATAGTTCGTAAATAAAGAAAATGCGAAAACGTAATGCGAACATGCGACTTACAACAAATATCATGGGAGAAATATCACAGAGCTCCGAAAACTTTTACACCCAAAACACCAACACCAACGCTATCTCTTTCAAGCTCTATTTTTAAAATACTCATATGTTACAGGCTATAACCAGACTGTCTATTGTTAGCCTGAAAAGATCAGGCTATCTATAGATGGCCTTAGTCAATCAGGCCAGCAATAGATGGCCTTAAAACAGCCAGGCTATCTACTGATACCCTGGTTTTAGAGCTTGGCAATTAGAGAGTTGGCCTGAAATTCTTCGATTCGCGTATTTAACACCTCTTTTCCACACGTTTCTTCATCTATAGATAGTCTGGTCTTTAAAGGCCAACAATAGACAGCCTGGTTTTTATTCATGGTCTGTAACATGTAGATGACAGCAGAGTAATTTACTAAGTAAGACTCTTCGACAAAATCCTCCCTTACTTTTTGCATTAAGATAAACTTGAATCCGTTGTGTTACTTTACATACAGCTATTCAGGATTAACAGGTAGATAAAGTACTTCTGTGTAGAATCTGATGAGACATTTTATGTCTTACAACATATTCTACACCAGATGCTACACAAAAGGTTCACATGGGACGAAATCGCCTACCCTGCATGATAAATTTGTTTGTATCTAAACCAATGAAGTCCATCAGTTCTATCGGGCCCATCGGGTACCCGCAGCCCAGCCTCATCGCCGTGTCGATATCCCTCATCGAGGCGTCGCCTGTACAGTGAACATAGCATGGACCAAAAATGGAGCGGGGGGGGGGGATGGGGGGGGGGGGGCGCTAACCCGTTACTCCGCTAAGGTCTTACCATCCAGAATGAATTTGCACGTGTCTAAGCCCACGTAGTCAGCCAGCTCAATGGGCCCCATCGGGTATCCGGCCCCTAACTTCATGGCAATGTCGACGTCTCTGGCTGATGCATCACCTGACAGCGGGGGAAGGGAACAAGCAGAACAAAAATGCCAAGCGAGCGAAATCACGCATGCAGAGAATGTACACAGGTTTCAATCTTTGGTATTTCACCATTTCATTGTTTATTATAATTGAATCAGATCTCACAAATCACTTACTCAAAGCGACAGTTTGTACAACTTACACAGGGTTGAGATTTCGCGGTCGCCCGGTGGCCCGTGGCGACCAACTTTTTTTCTGAGTATTTTCAGGTAAATTTTGCAAAAATGGCGCCGGGCGACTAAGTTTTGTGCCGGGCGACTAGAAAATTGTACGAAGTCTCAACCCTGTGACACCTTATAATTATTATCATCATCACCATAATTTGTATTATTACTTTTTATATTATTGCAATTACTACAAT
Source organism: Protula sp. h YS-2021 (assembly GCA_949752745.1). Classification (NCBI taxonomy): domain Eukaryota; kingdom Metazoa; phylum Annelida; class Polychaeta; order Sabellida; family Serpulidae; genus Protula; species Protula sp. h YS-2021. The sequence goes on from OX457028.1 coordinate 26,996,517, forward strand.
TACTGCTACTACCATTATATATAAAAATTACTTTTTTCAAATCAAATAGTTTTCATTGGAGGATAAGCAACAGCAGGAGTGCATTTGCAGGATATATATTCTTTTTTTTTTAAAGAATTGTTGTTTTCGTTACAGAATTTCCACGTGTTTCAGTTGAACATTTAAGCAAATCTGAAATAAAGCGTCACAGATGCAGTACAGCTGCATTCTTTTTTAAAAATTGCTCTGACCAACGCTATAATTGTACCTGCCTCCGACAGAAGTCCAATCCACAAAAAGGGGCCATTCTAAATACTCTATGTTGTGTTCTTGGCGCGTTTTGATTTTACTGAGGATGCGTACGGGTGTAACGTAAGAGGGCTGACCCCCCCCCCCCGCCAAAAAAAATTAACTTCGTGCACTCATGTAGAAAGATGGAACCGTTACAGCCTTCCCAGTTGGCAGGAAAAAAAGGAAAAGGTCGAGCAGAGACGAACAAAAAGTGACGAGGCTAGTGAGAAGTCCCCCCCCCCCCCTCCCTCCCAAGTATACGTGGATAAACAATTTGTGAAAATAATATTAACAATAAAAATAATCTAATGGGAATTCAATATTTCTGCGATAATACAGTTGATACAAGACAGCATCAAACGAACAAGTACAGATAACCTTCTACTTACTCCGGAATAGAATACATTAAGGGGGCTGGTGGGGGGGGGGGGGGGGGAGGGGGTGTAAAACAAAGCCCGGATTGGAGTGGGCCACTGAAAGTGACTGCTCCTTACCCAACACACACCGCTGATTGAAAACAATTTCTGGAATAGCCCTTTTATAATGCAACATTGCAACATAATCTAACATCAACAATACACTTTCAACCAGAGAAAAACAGTATTTTAAAACAGATGGTACCCACAGTCTCCACAGATAACCGACATTCACTGACATACTCTAACATATACGGAGTTCCTAATAACTATTTTCGAAACGTCAACATGGCGCCTGAGTAATGCGACATATACGGTGCGTTTTATAGCGAGGGTGAGGGAAAAAACAAACCTCTCTCGACCATGCGGACAGCCTCCATCATGTACGGTACGAGTAGCCTGTTCACGATAAAGCCCGGCGTGTCCTGTCGACAGTAAACAATGCAATCACTTTGAAGTATCACTGGGGGGGGGGGGGGGGGGGAATTTCAAATTTTCAAGGCCAGTGAGAAATGACTGTTTACGGAGGGCAGATTCACCCAGCACTCAGGATTATCCCTTTATCCGGCGCAAAAGCTTACAAACGGCCATCGTAAAACCCAGGAACAACTGTGTAAAGGGATACACGCCACGGGCGCTCAACTCCCCCTCCCCCATACCCCCATTTATTCTAGTATTCCAACACAAGAAATTCTCGAGCGAAGAGTTTTAGAGATACTGCTCTCCGATCTTCACAGCATGGTTCAGCTCGTCTTACCTTGCAGTCTACAGTTGTTTTGCCCATCGCTTTGCCAAAGTCAAGAAGCGCAGTGAATGTGGCCTCACTGGTCTCTGGAATCCTCACAACCTAACAACACGGACAATGTAGTAACAGTATATCACTCCACATGAACTAACACTGGCCATATACAAATTAAGTCTCATTCATTTGACGGCTCATCCATGAAGCACATACGCACGGACAGACGGCGGGGAGGGATGGATAAGGGCTTCGCGTACGGTAAATCAACGAAGCCATGAATTTTGCGGTCCAAATGCCAGATTGTTTTACGTACTTTATGGACGGTCCCTGATAATCACGACATATATATATATATCCCCCCCTCCCCCCCCCCCCCCCCCCCCCCCCGCATATGGCTCACTCCTCACCCAGTCGTGATGTTCATTTTATATTTTCCGTCACAGAATATGGATTTCTTCTTTTCATTTCGTTTTTAAGAAAGCCCAGCTAGTCTCTTAAACAACAAACTGAATGCCACGTCAATGGGTGGCTTTTTTCAAACCAATGAGTTGCATTTATGTGCTTGCCCTTCCGGTGCCTTGCCAATCGTAATGCACTATAGCCGTAACTGTATTCGAAGCGGCAATAAATCTTGTGGCGAAAAGCACGGAGAGGAGCAGTCACACAGGCAGGCACGACAGCCACCAAGAACGACATGGCAGGCACAGCCAGCTCAATAGTCAAAGCTGAATGTTACCGTGGAGGTGTTTACCAGGACAAGAATGACATTCCACCCGGCATAATCCAGAAGACTCGTGATAAAAAAGTAAGGCTGAAGATGATCACATTCTGAGTAAAAGCCAATACCAGCAGTGGAAGAAAAGCCTGTAAAATGTCTCGGTAAATGGTTTACGATAACCCCAAAACGACAAGACCAGTAGTCGAAAAGATGGTCAACTAGGCCGCAGTATGGATAAAACAAGAGGACAACGATGAATTTACAAGGCATGGGGTTACCACCACGGAATCCTGCCGCGACTGCTCCGGCCAGTGATCGCTCACGATGCACTGCTAAACAACGTAGAGAAATTAGAAAGAAAGATCAGAGGGGTTTCCTCCGGAGACGGATCAACAAAGAAAGTGTCGTGCGGACTGGGAAAGGGAGGAAGCAAAACCATGGGACAGCTTCACATGGAACTGCAGAGAAATCTACAACAGGAGGTGATTTAGGATAGCGTAGCATGCCGGCCGTGAGTGAGGACTAGCCTTGCTGGGGCGCCTGGTAGAGTTGGTAGCATGTCGGCCGTGAGTGAGGACTAACCTTGCTGAGGCACCTGGTAGAGCTGGTAGCATGTCGGCCGTGAGTGAGGACTAGCCTTGCTGGGGCGCCTGGTAGAGCTGGTAGCATGTCGGCCGTGAGTGAGGACTAGCCTTGCTGGGGCGCCTGTTAGAGCCGGTAGCATGTCGGCCGTGAGTGAGGACTAGCCTTGCTGGGGCGCCTGGTAGAGCTGGTAGCATGTCGGCCGTGAGTGAGGACTAGCCTTGCTGGGGCGCCTGGTGGAGCTGGTAGCATGTCGGCCGTGAGTGAGGACTACCCTTGCTCAGGCGCCTGCTAGAGCTGGTAGCATGCCGGTCATGAGTGAGGACTAGCCTTGCTGGGGCGCCTGGTAGAGCTAGTAGCATGCCGGCCGTGAGTGAGGACTAGCCTTGCTGGGGCGCCTGGTAGAGCTGGTAACCTTCTTAAAACCCCGAACCAGCAGCGACACCAGTAGAAGCTCTGATGACAAGAGCAGCCATGCGGATTCAACCCGTATTCACGGTATAAAAGCCACACAAAATAAACATCCGATGAACAATACTTTTCAAAAGGCACATTGCTCAATAAGGCAATGTTGAATCCCTACTTTTCAGGCCGCACATTCCCTGGCCGCTTCCCATCTTCAGTCTCCTTCACTACGCCCACAGCCCTTTCTTTAATCCCTGTTCACTCCGAACCAGCACAGTATACCAACGCACCTTCGGCCTTTTCCTACCGTTACGAACTCGCTAACCTCTACGACTGTCACTTAACTATTATTTAACCTGTATCTTTACTTTGATTTAAGCAGAAGTTAAGGTTACTTTATTCCTTGAGAAGTTTCCCATTATTTTTTATGTATGAAATGTTTTATCCCCCACCCCTAAAGACTACTGAATCTACTTAACAGCACAATGTTTCAAATAATAAACAAAATGGGACAACGTCTCAGGTAGAATATGTTTGCAGGGATAGAATCTTACTTGTAGTTCGCAAATATAGCTATCCCTTTGATATCCTTAAAACACAGGATTTTTACGGTCATTTTAAAAGAAAACTTGCTGTCCTCTGTTTACACTATTTCCGGTATCTGAGCAAAAAACCCCTCAGTGTGTTACCTCCAAAAGCTTCATCATGGGGACTGGGTTAAAGAAATGGAGTCCTCCAAAACGATCCCGCCTGTCGGTGGACTTGGCTATATCGGAGATCGGCAGAGATGACGTATTGCTAGCGAATATTGTATGGCTGAAAAAGTGAACGGAATAACATCGCAAACGCCTCATCTGATTTCTCTAACTTGTTTTCTAAACCAAAAATAGCGAATGCGAAAAAGTCACGACACAACAATTAGAAGGAACTTACTGGATTTCAGTTAAGCATTAGCGACCAGGAAGGAAATGTTACTCTTTAGGATGGCCTAAAAGAATTTTTCCTTGAGTCAAAAGAACTGACTTTGGGTCAACATGGTGATACAAGTCAATATATGCAGCAATGTCTTCCTTCTGATGCATGGAGGGCTGATAGAAAACTAGTATATATTACAATCTTATATATATATTACTCTTCTATCTGTACCCTTTTTTAACAGATAAGGCAATGGCACAGGGGGGGGGGGGGGAGGGGGGGCAGACTGAAGACTGGTAGACACAAACTGAAGTAGCATGAATTTCAACGATGTTATGGTTACTGTGCAATCTGTCCCCGATGGAAACAGATCGAACACATTGCCGTATGTGCTTTGTTACATCACTTAACCAGTGTACTGATTACAACTAACTGCAATACGTATTGACATCCTGGTCGACATCGAAAAATTGAATTGGAAAGCTGTGGAACTTTTATGTGCACATATAGCGGCATATTTACCAAGCATGGAGCCCATTTAAGCAACTAAAACTTAACGACTAACTGGGGCACTGGAGAAGCTTTGACCGCTGCTCTCAATCCCTTTCTCTCTTTCTTAAACTCAACATTATCCTCCTTTTTGCCTTTTTTATGATTTTTAATCACATTTCCGCATCACTATAGCGGCACATTTAACATGTGTGCAACAGTACCAGCACAGCAGGTCCCATGTTTACAGACATCGAATATAACGACATTCCGGATAAAAACGACACACTTATCACCGTCCTTCTTGTATCAAGAATCCACTCTCTCTCTCTCTCTCTCTCTCTCTCTCTCTCTCTTTTGGAAAATGTTGCAGCAATGTATTGCATATTCCTGTACCTCGGTGCTGCGGCATCCAACTCCTTGAATAGCTTTTGTTTGATTCCAAGGTTTTCTACGATCGCTTCGATGACTAAATCAGCCGATTTGGACGCCTCAACTGGATCGGTGCCTGTGACAATGCGATCCAAGCTTTCCACCACGAACTTTTCACCATCCTGTAATTATATATCAGAAAACACAGAGCATATCAATCATACTCCATATTATTTTTTTAGTCTCCCTTCACTTTAATGTAGTTATGAAGTTTATAAATGTTACAGACAAAAATACCTTTATTTAATAAAAACGCATTTTCATCCCGAGAAAAACCGATCCTTATAGCACTTTTATTTTACCTCGTCATACAGGGAACAAATTAAACGTCCTTGCAATATATACATACACACACACACTATATATATATATATATATATATATATATATATATATATATATATATATATATAATTTAACCTTTGGAGAATCCTTGAACTTTTTCTTTGCCACTCTCGTCAAACTCTGCTCAATGCGAGATTTGGACTTCGCTATCAGGGCCTCGTCTAAATCGATTAAGGTGACGTTATGGCCAGTCTGAGCACCAACCTGTAAAACAACAGTCAAACCATACCAGCACTGGAATAACACGACACATGCTGTTTCAAACAACACAGCGTTTAGTTTAGTGTTTTAAATGACTTTAGACTGTTAAATCCTGTTAAATAAAAACCTGGTCTGACATCAAGATGGCCGCGTCATTTTGCGTTTGTCGGATTTGAAAGAAACTAGAATAGCCAGTGCACACAAAACGTAAGAGTAAGGCTGATATCGACACGTATTTAATTTCTTGTTTTATGTAAACAAAAACAAATGTCTCCCAGTCTCAACCCATAACTCACAAACAGCCTTTTTCCATTTTCCTTTTCACGGTCTAATTTTTGAAGAGGGGACGGGGGTATGTATCTTGACTTGTGGGTATCTCAATCCTTTTTTTTTATAAGTTTGCCACAATCCTTTTATAAGTTCATGCTCATGCTTAGCTGTTTTATCTGGGTCTAGAAGGAGATCACCACAGACACGTTTACGGTACGCCTTTTTATCCGAGTCTGAGAGGTGCTCAATAAAGAGGTTTTACTGTGCGGCTTTTTTTTTCGGTTCTGGATGGTCGTCGCTAAACAGGTTTTACTGTACGGTAATTATGGTCCACTCTTCTAACACACTGGTGTCACAAGAGCGGATCAACCAGAGCTGCGAGGAATATTTATTTGCAACAGAATTGTTTGGGGACAGAAACTAATTTTTGTCACTCTTTCTTTGCAAATCTACCAGCAATATTCTCCCTTACAAGAGAATTAATAATAGTTCTTGTCAGTAATTTTCCACTTTCAGGCTGATACAGATGCCCTCAAACTTTGTCTCGGTTACTGAAAAAATTCTGTAATGGTACAGAAAAAAGAAAAATACTAGCTCCAAGAAGAGGCAGGCTACAAGGTTTCCACGCAACGCTTCAATTCCTCGCTATGTAACGATATGCAAGTCAACTGCGCTCGCTCTGAGGCACCTCTGTGGCTGCTTCGTGTGAAATCCACAAGTCTTTGTTGGCATTTGCTAAAGGCCCGCAAAGTACAACGGTAATGATATACAACTCCTTTGTGACGCTTTCTTTAAAAGACATTAATAAGGAAATACTCAAAAATCTCCCGCAACAATTGACGTTTGTTTGTGTATAGGGAGCATAGTTTATTACGTAGAAAAAGTTACAATAATTTTTGCATTTATCCACCAAAAACTATTGAATTGATATTTCAAAAAGAATGGAAGGAATTAAATGTTAAATATTGTGGATTTACAAAATAACTATATACCAAACTCTGTATCTATCAACTATTTTAGTACATATTTTACGGATAATTTATAACCCCTTTATGTAAATTTTTGGTCACTTGACTGGTCAAGCGACATTTGAAGGCCGGAATGTAAATAAACATTGGACAAGTGAATGTGGAAGCTAACTTCTCGGCACTTTAATGAAGAAATAAGGCATGAAGTCCATTAAAAATATGCCTGTTTTACTAAAAGGGTATATTGGGCATAAACTTTTTTAAAATGTTTGAATAATTGGGACCGTACGCAGCACTAGTGCCTCAGAACATATGTAGTTGACCCCTATTGACGGAACAATGTAAGGCTTCGTACCTAGAGAATTTATGTCAGAACTGACTCGGAGCTAGTCAAGGACATCTTTGAAAGAATGGTCCGTTGTTGTGCAACAGTCAACCTCTTCGGTGGTTCGTTCTGTTGTGTATAACACCTTTTTACTCCGCAGCCCGACTGGGGATTCCGCGAAAACAGTACTCATAAAAGTGAGGAAGTTTTTTTTAAATACCGTATTTTCAACAAACAAACTCTACGGTGATTCAGTCCTTTGTGTACACCTTTTTATTCAATGACCCAATGCAGATTCCACAGACATTATACTCATACAAGAGTGGAACTACATTTTTTAGAATATCCATCCGCTCGGCATTTATACGAGTACACTACAGATTAGCTGCAAAGTTTTCAGGCACCGCTTCAAAGCCTCGCTATATAACGATACGCAAATCAACTGCGCTCGCTTTGAGGCACCCCGGTGGCTACTTTGTGTGAGATTCAACGACCCATAAGTTTTTATTGGCATTTGCTAAAGGCCCGCAAAGTACAACAGTAATCAAATACAACTTCTGTGTTACGCTTTCTTTAAAAGAAAATGATGCGGAAATAACTCCAAATCTCCCGCAATAAATGACATTTGTTTGTTTACATGGAGCATACTTAATTACGTGAAAAAGTAGCGATAATTTTTGCAATTATCCACCAAAAAACTTTTAAATTGATATTTCAAAAAGAACGTAAAAAATAAAAAGTCAAATATTTTGGGTGTCCTTGAACGTGCGCCGAAAGATCCAGAGCCTCGAAAATTGAGATCAACGGCCATTTCTATTGCAGGAACTGTTACCCTTTCTGTCCTGGGAAGATAGAAACGGTCGGCTGGAACTAACTCGGAGCTAACAACAGATAACTCTTATCGGAGATGTGCTTTTTATAACAGCGAACAATGGCCTGACAGGAAGAATACTAGTCCCAGGTGACTCCAACCTCCACAGAGGAGGGCCTAGACTGAGTAGAAGAGTGGTGATGGACTAAGGTCACTCGGGACTAGAAGAATACGAGCGATAATAGGTATCTCACCTGTGCGATACCTGATCCCATCAAACCACCCCCTATCACAGTAAGATTTTTAATGCCTAGACTTTTAGTTGTTGAGCTGAAAGCTCTTTTTGCTATGGCAGAACAGAAGGACATTTTTATTGTGTTTAAGCAAAAACTTTTGACTTTCGACCCCAATCAATCAAAACAACCACAGCATCGAAGTTCCGAATGCTGGTTAAAGTTATTAGTATGTGTATTTGTGTGAAAAGCCAAGCAGTATAAACTCGTTGTTACTTAACAGCTAACCTCTGCGGTCGGACATGTATATTCATTGGAGGTCTCCGTTTAACGTGGTAAAAACACAGGTAACTACTTAGACCGACAAGTAACGACCGGCCTCGAGTAATCCAAACAGCGTCCTACAAAACTTGTAACTACAAAACTTGTTGGCTCCAGTGTCAACCTTCAACAGTTGAAATAAACACAAAAATAGGGTTCTCTTTTCACCTATAAAGAGCTAAAATTCTACTATGTCATGGTCTGTACTAAAATGGTGTTAAGTCTCTTTGTGTATGCATCATTGAAAGTTAATCTCGTACAAATCTCACACAATGCACATTATATATATATATATATTTATATATATATATATTGTATTATCGTGCAAGCACCGATCATAACCGTTAATCCCGAGCTACTTTAGTGCAGCAACCTCTCCAACCCAGACACTGCCTAGGGGAGTCAACTGAAACTAAAAAACAGTTTGCGATTTAACGCACCGGAAAACGCTGTGCCATTTACTCATCGTCTCTCTCGTGTGTCGATTTACGAGGCGAGTGATATATGGTGCCCAGCGATATGGAAATGAGATGCTTTGTAATTGATTCTATGGGGCATCTATCACATTTTAATAAAAAAACTTGGGAAATATTGTAAGTTTAATTTGTATTTGTCTCATTTCCTTATCGCTACAATATATTTACACCCCTTTTCTCGAGCTTACAAATGTCTTCATTAAATAGGAATTCTGCTAAAAATTCTTTTCTTTTAGAAATTGGGTGTTTTTTTTAACTTGAATGGCTAGTGGCTGTTTTCATTAAGATCACAATATACACCAAACAGAATGGTTCCATTTAATACGGTTTGCACGGCCTAAGAGTGCCAACTCCATCTTAGCATTACAGAATAAACAAAATATGGATTTAATCTTCCTTGTAAGATTGTTGATCAAAAACGGAGGGGCAAGTGCAGTGTCATGTCTTAATCACGATAGAGAGCAAAAGGAATGGCGGGGATACCTTATAATCTGTAACCAAACCAAATACGGCTCAAGCGTTTTAGACCAGTCGACTTCGTCGGGCTGGTCTTTTCACATCAGTGGAGGGAATATCTGTCATCTGTATGTACGTGTGTACGTAGGTACGTAAGTAAACTTTTACTTAAAATGATACTTCTCCCTCAGTTTTGATAGGATTCCTTTCAAATTTTGTCAGAATGTTCTCTATATAGGCCCCTCTCTATATAGGCAATCCGCCAAAAATTGGCTAAATGGAAGCCATTTAATATTTTTGGCTGCCTATTTTCAAAATGCTTCTTTTCTCACAATTTTGATCGGATTGTCTTCAAATTTTGCATAAACGTTTATAAGGAAAGCCCTTCTTGAAAAATTATTTTTTGGCGATCCATCAACATTCACCAAATGGGGGGCATGTTTGAATTTATCTGTAGCCAATTTTCAAAGCGTTTCTTCTCCTACAATTTGGACATGATTTCTTTCCAATTTTAAACGATTGCTTTCTAAGCGGTTCTTTCTTGACCGCCAAAATTTGAACAATGGGGTATTTGTAATTTTCAGTAGCCAGTTTTCAAGACGATTTTCCTCCCACAGTTTTGATCCGATTATCTTCAAATTTTGCATAAATATTTACTAGGAAGGCTTTTTGGACAACTTACTTTTTTGGCGATCTCCATAAAATTAACCACATTAGGAGGCAGGGGATTTTTTAATTTATCTGTAGCCAATTTTTACAAGGCTCCTCTCACAGTTTGGATCGGCTTTCTCTCCAATTTCGTAAATTGTTCGCTAGACGGTAATCCTTTGAAAAACTCCTTTTTGGAATACACCAAACGTGGTCGAGTGAGGGGTATTTATAATTTTTGGGTAGCGAATTCTCAAAGTGCTTCTTTTTTCTTCGCTCCAAGTTTGCATAAAATTTCACCAGGTTCTCTTTTCTTAAAAAGCTACTGTTTAGAGATCGCAAAAATTGACTAAATAGGGGGTATTTAAAAATCTTTAGAATCAATTTTCAATATGCTTCTACTTCCACAATTTGGATCGTATCAAATTTTGTACGTATGTTTACTGGATAAACATTTCTTGGAATATTTGGACCATCCACCAAAAATTAGCCAAATAGTGGTATTTAACATTTTTGATAGCCAATTTTTGAAAGTTTTTTTCTCACGATTTCGAATGGATTGCCTTCAAATTTAGCAAAAATGCTTACTTTGTGATCCACTTTTGAAAAGTTACTGTTTTGGTGATCAACCAAATATTGGCTAAATGGTGGGCACTTTGAAAAATTTAGTAGCCAATTTTCAAAATGCTTCTCCTCCCACAATTTTGACTGGATGTCTTAAAATTTTTGTAGGGATGTGCCATACATGTTTTTCTTTAGAAAAAAAGGTTTTTGCCGATTATCAAACAATCGGCCAATTGGCATTATTTTTAAATTGTTTTGTTTTCCAAAATGTGTTGCTTGCTGCAGTTTGATTGGATTAATTTAGAATATTACTCTTTCCTAAAAATTCTTTTTTATTTTTTTTGCGGACATTCAAAAATCGACCTCCTGCGGCCGTTTGAATGTTTTTTGGGATCAAGTTCTTCAAAATTGTTCTTCCATAAGTAATTGTAGTCAGGTGGGTTTCATTTTTTCGACATAGTCCAACATTAGGGCGCTTTGAAATTTACTTTTCTGAGATCCGAGAGAGATTAAGGAAATAAGGAATTTTCAATAACCAGTTTTAAAATATGACTGCTACTTTTTGACGACCATATTCTATTGATACTTGATTCACTAGGTCTCGGCTGGTCACAATGTCCCTGGACACTCTTGTTTTTAGGCCAGCCGACTTTATTCGGTGGACTATTCCCGTCCTTGTTATCCTTCCGTGATGGGTGTGTTTTAGATCAACCGACTTTGACTGGTTTATTATTGCCACTGGCGGCATCTGCTTACCTGAAATGCTTCTTCACGTGCAGTTTTGATCTGAGTGCTTTTGAATTTTATATGAATGTTCTGTATGTAGTCTTCTTTCGAAAAGTTTCTTTTAGTTGCACTTTTTGTGGGCAATTTTTCAAAATTAGGTGTCTCACCTGCAATTTTGATTGGATTTCTTCCATATTTTGAAAGAATGTTCTTCAGTTGATCTTTTTTAAAATTATCTTTTTAGCGGCACTAAAAATGGATCTATATGAAAAAAATGGTCCAGAAAATGAAAAGGGTTATAAATGTATTTTTAGTCAGTACTTATCACTGTTTGGTGTTTTGGGTTCGAGTCCCACTGAGTGCTTGCATAACTATTTCTTATGCAATAAACTTGCGCACGACGGTAGTATAGTATTAGCCAAACACATATTACCAGAAAAATCGTTAACAGATAACAATCAAAATGTCCTCACAGGATAGAAGTAGTATTAAGATAAGTGCTACTGATGATAAGGAATTGCGACATAAAACTTTTATAAATGCTACTCCACTTATAGTTTAGGTCGAATCATGTGAAATGGATAAACTTTCCACATCTTAAAAAATAGATTGTCAGGGACATTGTAACCATTGGGATCTGGTGAATCGAGTGAAAAGTGAGAGTAGCATTTTGAAAACCTTTGAGGATCCCAAAAATACACCTAAAAAGCAATCAGATTGAATACTACCAGAAAAAGGATATTTTGAAAACTTAATTCTTAATTTCAAAGTGTAGCATGAGGTCAATTTTTGGGTGTGCACCAATTATCCGAAGAGCATTATTCTAAAATTTAGAATAAATCCGGTTTAATTGCAGAATTGCAGAGCTCATACATTTTGGAAAAAACTCACAGAAAGTTATAAAACGTTGCCATTTGGCTGTTTTTTGCCATATCTCTAAAAAAGAAATCATTCAAGAATTGACTATTTAGGGAATGTTCCTAAAAATTGAAAGGAATCCGCTTAAAACCGCGAGAGAAGTGTATTAAGTAAAAGTTACATACGTACATACATAAATACAGAGATAGATGCCCAGCCCTCACTGATGTGAAAACACATGCCCGATAGTAGTAGTTATCTTTACTAGTAGTAGTAGTTAAGTAATATACAAGACAAATCTGTCCGGAGACGGACCAAAAACTTAAGAGCAGTAACATTTTATAAAGGAGATTCACACGAATTAAAAATGTACAATTTTTGTTTAGTTTTGGCGGGCTAGACCAAAATATTGTTGCAGTCATAGAACACATCGACATTAATAAAACCACAATGCCAAAGGCATTATAACTAGCCGAAATGTCCCTAAAAACAAAAAAAAACGACTACAAACAACAAAAACTAAAATCCTTGCAGATTTGAAAAGAATCTCACCAAAAAAACTGTAGAAGGAATAGCATTTTGAAAAAAAATGATTACGTACAAACACACATTATGGACAACGGGTAGCACAGAAGTGAGGGGTATAGGCTACCGGGAAAGTCGACTTTCTTAGAACCTGGTAGATCATAACTGGTGACAACAAAATATTACATTTCTTCACTAAAAGCCTTGACAGGGGGAGAGGCGGCACATGGTATCATGTGTTACCATGCGTGTCCAAAAAAACGAGGGAAAGGGGGTAATTTTAATTGATTCTTACCGAACTTTACGCTGCATTTGGTTAAAATAGCACGTTTTGAAAATTAGCACGTTGCGACGTCGCTTGAAAAAGTCATGAACAAGCATAGTAACTCGTTGGTTGAATGCCCCCGGGACTAGACCACCTACAAATCTGGCAAACTCTCGAACTGAAACACAACTTATTTTGTGATGCTTAAAAGAAATTTGTTTCCAACAACGGAAAATGTATTACACCAATTTGGATATCTCTATAGGAAAAGACGCAATTGAAGTAAAAGTTTACATATGTGCATACAGACAGACGGAAGCCACCATGCACGCGATAAGAGCAACGCGACGAAGACCAGCCTAAAACATACAAGAATGCCCAGGGACAATGTGACTAGCCGAGATCTAGTGAATCATGTACCAACCAGCTTGCATGGACGCCAAAAAGTGGTAGTCATAGTTAAAAACCGGTTATTGAAAATTTGCGTTGAAAATTTTAAAGAAATCTGGTAAAAACTGAGGAAGAAGTATTTGGAAAATTTGCGACCAAAAATTTTTAAAAATGTTCCCTTTTTGGTCAACTTCTGGCGGATCGATAAAAAAGTAATTTTAAAGAGAATTTGTAGGCAATCGGTTGAAAATTGTAGAAGAATAGCGTTTGGAAAGTTCACCAGCAAAAAATGAAAATGTTCCGTACTTGGTCAAGGTTTGGTATCGCCAAAAAAATTCAAGAGAGGCCTACCCAGTAAACATTCGTCTAAAAGTTGAAAGGAATGCGATCCAAACTACGAGAGTAGAACCACTTTGAAAATTGGCTCCCAACAAAATTTAAAGTGCCCCACATTTAGTAAATTTTCTTTTGAATCGCCATAAAAGTAACTTTTCGAGAGAATGAAATCTTATGTAAATTCCTGTAAAACTGGAAGAGAATCCCATGAAAATTGTGGAATGAGAAGTATTTTGAAAAGTGGCTAGAAAATATAAATGTTCCTCTCCCCATTTGGCCAAAGATATAACTGTCTAGGGAACTATTATTGGAAACTGGAACGAAATCGGATCTAAATTGTATAAGAAGAAGCATTTTAAAAATTGGCAACCAAAAAATTAAATGGCCTCCATTTGTCCAATTTTTGGTGGATTTTTTCAAGAGAGGTTTATCCAGTGAATATTCGTACAAAACTTGAAAGGAATCCTGTCAAAACTGAGGCAGAAGAAGCATTTTTAAAAAAGGTTTACGTAGGCACAGCAAGTCCGAAGCAAAAAAAAAACAAAACCCGGCCTCGGACTTTTTAAACACAGTCTATCAGTTGAATAATGGAAGGCTCTGAAAAGAGATACCAGTAAGGAGGAGCCTACTGTGACCCAGATCAACTGATGGTAAATGCTTATATCGGACAACATTTTTCAAATATCAGCTTTGAGAATCCGTGATATGGTGGATTATGAACTGAGTAAACAAAGACCTTATTGATGCGGGTATCCATGTTGAAAACTCTTTTGTATAAATGGGGCTACTAAATTAAAAAAAAAATTTGCATGGTGAATGCCCCTTTGCATTGGGGCCGATGCCAAACAGGGATCTTTGTCTTCCAAACCAAATAGGGATTAAATCTTCATTGAGAATTTACATGATCACAAATTAAGAGTGCCAGTAGTGTATAAATGGGGGTTCTACAGCACTTTGTGACGTCATACTGTCTGGACCGGAAGTGACGTCATGTCTGGAAGTGACGTCATTATGTCTGGACCGGAAGTGACGTCATAGTGTCTGTTTGTTTCTATCTGCTTCAGTTTTTGGATGGAGCGCGCGCGCGTGTTGGGATGACGTCATGATGAAGGGTAAACGTCACAGCAGAGTGCGCGTAAACGAAACGTCATTTTGTTTTCGTAATTTGAAATAACGGACTTCCGTTGAAGTGTGGAACTTATATTTGTAACATGTCGCCATTTTAACTGTGTAAAAAGTGAAAAAGAGGGGTAACTTTCGTTATAGTTGACCGATTTACATGAAAATTTCACTGTTTGATTCAGTTTTATATCTAGTTTTGTTATAAAGTGGTCACAGGCTATATACACCGGTGGCTATATGCATTTTTGTAACATGCCGCCATTTTAACTTTGTAAAAAGTGAAAAATTGAGATAACTTCCGTTATACTTGGTCGATTTACATGGAAATTTCACTGTTTGATTCAGTTTTATGTAAATTTTTAACATTAAGTGGTCACAGGCTATTTACACCGGTGGCTGTATGCATTTTTGTAACATGCCGCCATTTTAACTTTGTAAAAAGTGAAAATTTGGGATAACTTTCGCTATACTTGGTCGATTTACATGAAAATTTCACTGTTTGATTCAGTTTTATATCTAGTTTTGTTATAAAGTGGTCACAGGCTATTTACGCAGCTGGCTGTATGCATTTTTGTAACATGCTGCCATTTTAACTTTGTAAAAAGTGAAAAATTGAGATAACTTTCGTTATACTTGGTCGATTTACATGAAAATTTCACTGTTTGATTCAGTTTTATGTAACGTTTTAACATTAAGTGGTTATAGGCTATTTACACCGATGGCTGTATGCATAATGTGACATGCCGCCATTTTAACTTTGTAAAAAGTGAAAAAAATGAGATAACTTTCGCTATAGTAGGTTGATTTGCATGAAACTTTCACTGTTTGGTTCAGTTTCATATCTAGTTTTTGTTATAATGTAGTCATGGGCTATTTGCGCAGCTGGCTGTATGCATAATTTGATATTCGCCATTTTAACTTTTTAAAAAGTGGAAAAGTGTAATAACTTTCGTTATGGTTAACCGATTTGAATGAAAATTTCACCATTGAATTCAGTTTGATGTCTTAGTTTACAGTAGTTTGCATAGGTGGGTTGTTGGAATGGCGCGCGCCTACCATTCAAACATGTGTTTGAATTATTTTTACGTCAAACTATGGTTCAACAAGTTGTTTAGCAATTGTACAACAATTGTTCAACAAGCTGTTGTTCAACATGTTCAACATGTTCAACAACATGTTCAACATGTTCAACAACATGTTCAACATGTTCAACATGTTGTTGCACAAGTTGAACATGTTCAACATGTTGAATATGTTCAACTTGTTCAACAACATGCTGTTTAACAAGTTGTTTAACAAGTTGTAGTTCAAGCAAAGAAAAAACAAGACATATGTTGAATAGGTTTATTAATACATTTAAATACACTTAAATACACTTAAATACACTTAAATATATACAGCTGAAATTTATAACAATATTAAAACAATAAATTTTATAATATTGTTATAGATTTAAGCTGTATATATTTAAGTGTATTTAAGTGTATTTAAATGTATTAATAAACCTATTCAACATATGTCTTGTTTTTTCTTTGCTTGAACTACAACTTGTTGAGCAACTTGTTAAACAGCATGCTGTTGAACAAGTTGAACATATTCAACATGTTGAACATGTTGAACATGTTCAACTTGTGCAACAACATGTTGAACATGTTGAACATGTTGTTGAACATGTTGAACATGTTGTTGAACATGTTGAACATGTTCAACTTGTTGAACATGTTGTTGAATATGTTGAACATGTTCAACAACATGTTGAACATGTTGAACAACAGCTTGTTGAACAATTGTTGTACAATTGCTAAACAACTTGTTGAACCATAGTTTGACGTAAAAATAATTCAAACACATGTTTGAATGGTAGGCGCGCGCCATACCAACAACCCACCTATGCAAACTACTGTAAACTAAGACATCAAACTGAATTCAATGGTGAAATTTTCATTCAAATCGGTTAACCATAACGAAAGTTATTACACTTTTCCACTTTTTAAAAAGTTAAAATGGCGAATATCAAATTATGCATACAGCCAGCTGCGCAAATAGCCCATGACTACATTATAACAAAAACTAGATATGAAACTGAACCAAACAGTGAAAGTTTCATGCAAATCAACCTACTATAGCGAAAGTTATCTCATTTTTTTTCACTTTTTACAAAGTTAAAATGGCGGCATGTCACATTATGCATACAGCCATCGGTGTAAATAGCCTATAACCACTTAATGTTAAAACGTTACATAAAACTGAATCAAACAGTGAAATTTTCATGTAAGTGGTTATCTCAATTTTTCACTTTTTACAAAGTTAAAATGGCAGCATGTTACAAAAATGCATACAGCCAGCTGCGTAAATAGCCTGTGACCACTTTATAACAAAACTAGATATAAAACTGAATCAAACAGTGAAATTTTCATGTAAATCGACCAAGTATAGCGAAAGTTATCCCAAATTTTCACTTTTTACAAAGTTAAAAAAGCGGCATGTTACAAAAATGCATACAGTCAGCTGCGCAAATAGCCTTTAACCACTTAATGTTAAAACTAGATATAAAACTGAATCAAATAGTGAAATTTTCATGTAAATGGACCAAGTATAACGGAAGTGATGCCAATTTTTCACTTTTTACAAAGTTAAAATGGCGGCATGTTACAAAAATGCATACAGCCACCGGTGTAAATAGCCTGTGACCACTTAATGTTAAAAATTTACATAAAACTGAATCAAACAGTGAAATTTCCATGTAAATCGACCAAGTATAACGGAAGTTATCTCAATTTTTCACTTTTTACAAAGTTAAAATGGCGGCATGTTACAAAAATGCATATAGCCACCGGTGTATATAGCCTGTGACCACTTTATAACAAAACTAGATATAAAACTGAATCAAACAGTGAAATTTTCATGTAAATCGGTCAACTATAACGAAAGTTACCCCTCTTTTTCACTTTTTACACAGTTAAAATGGCGACATGTTACAAATATAAGTTCCACACTTCAACGGAAGTCCGTTATTTCAAATTACGAAAACAAAATGACGTTTCGTTTACGCGCACTCTGCTGTGACGTTTACCCTTCATCATGACGTCATCCCAACACGCGCGCGCGCTCCATCCAAAAACTGAAGCAGATAGAAACAAACAGACACTATGACGTCACTTCCGGTCCAGACATAATGACGTCACTTCCAGACATGACGTCACTTCCGGTCCAGACAGTATGACGTCACAAAGTGCGGTAGAACCCCCATTTATACACTACTAGTGCCTTTCATATTTCGATCACAGCAGTCATCCAACTGAATGACCAGGACATGTAACCATCAGAAAACAAAAATACGGTAATATTTTTAGGAAGAGGGAGAGGAATGTGGTATCTGCAAAAATAAGTGAAGAGAAGACATTTTCCTATTTCTATGAAAATACATTTCGAAATGCTAGGGCTAAATTGTAATTGGGCCGCTATCCAATTTACTGGGCGATTCTTTCTGATGGTGTTCTGCCAAAAATAAAATATGGTTGCATTCTTGGAAAGAAATATGAAAGTATTTTTAAAACGAATTTTGTTCTTCCTGCCACTTAGGTGCTATAATTGGTCACATATTAACCAAATCGATTTTGTTCATTCGACCCAACAAGTTGCTTGGCGATTTTGCATATTTACAGAAAGACTGATGGTATGCCGTTGTGAAGACGTCATGTAGCAACCAAACATATCAAGTTTAAAAAGATCGAAAGCTTTCATAAGTATATGTTTTAGTCAATACTTGTCGCTGATTGATATTGTTGGTTCGACTCCAACAGAACGCTTGCAGAGTAATTTACTATGCAGTAAACTGACTCTTCGATGGTTTCACGATAGATAACAATCAGATCAGAAGATATTAAAAAGAAACAGTAAACTTTATCAAAGAAGAAATACTGTTGAATGAATGAGAAATTGGGACTTAAATTATTGTTTAATTTCGAGGAACGTGTATGTACTTTATTTTTATAAATGCTCCGCTACCTATAGCTCAGATCAAATCATGCAACAAAATCAGTTACTGGTTAGTTTCAGGTATGATTGTGGAAGTTTGTACGTACATTTGTGAACATGTCAGATTGATTACAAGCCCGATATACTGTTCCTATGATATCTCGTCTTGTCATCTGTCCACCTGTGCTGCACAATTAAAGATGGCGTGTGAGTGTGTGCGTGTTATAAAATAATTAAAAAATGCTACTACTCTGGGGGTTTTGTGGAAATAGAGATAGAAACATACACTAATCCTGAGTATCAAAAAGCTTCCACATAATTATGCCTGCTGAGAAAGCTTTTTGGAGCCACTGTATAAATGATGATTCTGTTTTAAACCTTAGGCGTTGCGTTGTATCTAAGGATGGGTTTAGATAAATAATGTCTAACACACTGAAGAGGATATCATACACTTCATGGTGATCCGATCGGTTAAAATGGTCCACCAATAAGGTAGATTTATCGCTCCTAGAGTCAGTAATGAAGTGTCTCTATTCATAATTCGCTTGCCTGCTTCATGTATTGTTTCCTAGAAACCTTGAAATGTTACAAGATAAATTAGATTGTTGCTTTGGCAATTAAGTTAAGCTTTTGTCTCATATTCATACCTTGCATACCTTGCATGGAGCCAAGAGGAAGTACAATCTTGACGTCTCTCAAGAATCAATGCATTTTCCGCTAATTGTTACCCTACCCTAAGGAACTGTCAGGAGGTACATTTGGGTTTTTCTAGTTTCAGCAAAAGTTATTAGTATCTTTAATGTAACATCTTGTCGAGCTTACAAAGGGTTTTGGGAAGAAGTTTACAAGTCAACTCACCCTGTCATTGAAAGAGCCATTAGCCGAAATAACCGGTCTCTTGGCTGTTGAAATTTGTTCTTATGTACTTTAAGAAGATAAAACCTAGAGGTGCTTTGTTGGAATTCTCTTAGATATTTAAAGTATCCACGCTGATTTCCTTTTCAACTTTGAAACTTCCAAAAAGTCACAAATTATTTTTGGAAGGTCAAGTGTCATACATTACTCTAATTTCCTGTACATCTTAGTGTCCGATAATTATTTATATCCCTCATGAATGTATTGTTCGAAATCAAATGCTACACTTTCAACCCCTCTTTGTCAGCTGGTTTGATGGCAATATTAGTCTTGGAAGATAGATCTTTCATATCTACATATTCATCCTGAGATAAATTTAGTGTTGACGGGAGTACACCTTCGTCGTGAGCAAGGTTTTGAGATCCATAGAGATAAAATCTTTGGACTCAGAAAGTGGTTTAAAACTGCGATGTTTAAAAGTAGGAATCGGAAATCGGACACTGACATATTTATGTATTCAAAATAATCCAAAGCCGAGTAACTAAAAGCATTTGTTCATGAGACAAAAACTCAACAACACAGTCAATAGCAGAATCGAAATGTTCTCCATTGTCTCCTGGCGTTTTCCCTCAGGGCCAAGACTATGGCTGTCTCCTCAGGAGTCTGATTTTTTCACCTCTTAGCCCCCTGAGAGGTCTTTTCAAAATCTCAGTCTAAGCGACCTCCACCTCAGGGTTTTCCCCTTCCTCTTCTACCATTTCTTCCCCCTTCACATCGGACCGCGAGGCTGACTATGGTAGTTCCTCCGTGCATTCGGAGAACGAGATCATGATTCCGACTTAGATCTAGTTGCAATCTATTCTATCACCAGCAGACATCCCCTGCCAGATTTGTTCAGAGGATAGGTTGGAAGGTTCTCTTTCTTTACTATGATAGATCTTCTTTGACAGCCTTTCCTCATCAGCGGCCAGGTAATTGAGCACTTTCACTGCAGTGTCATATTCAGATTCTATACTTTCTGCTTGTATAGGGTAAGCAATACACAGAGTTCAACAATAAACCTCAAAGTGGTATTATCCTCCTCTACTTTGTTTCAAAGGATGGTAACTAGCATTTCCATACATTCCCGTGCATCCTGGCGATTGAGATTATGAAAAGCTTGTTTCTCATCAGCAGTAAGCAAGCTCGCTGGCCATTTTTTTACAGTTGACGGACCATTACATAACGATTTTGTTTTTTTTTTTGCAACAAATTGGTCAAATGCATGAGGCATAGTTGATCTTTAATTGCATCCATCTTAACTGCCCTCGCTCTCTTGAAGATCACCAAAGCTTCGTTCGTTAGGTTGTTGTCGCATCTTCAATCAGATTTCCCTTCTGTCTACCCCATTGTTCTAAAAAGTAATACGTTTCGTGTTATCTTTCACCAAAGAAACCCATACATCCCTCGTGTAAGTGTTGGAGACTTAATTATCGTCCTCGCAACTGTATTCCCGTTTACACTTTTTATATAAAGGTTTTAAACTTATATGAGCTAACTTTCCAGATAATATGCTTTCAGATATAGAAGCTGATAACGGTTTTGCCTAACTTAAGAAAAAAAGGTACACTTCATAACCAGTACATTGTTTATCAACAACGTCCGCCATATTGTTGTTTACCTAAGGGTGCGTTTCTTTATGATTCAAATAACGTCTTTATACATTCTTCAAAAATTTAGACTTTTTTCCTGAATTATAAATTTCTGTAGAATGCATAAATCGTATTTGACTTTCAGATAAAAGAAAGCAGGCTCGGACTAAATGAAAATGGCGGCTGAAAACATTTGAGACATGAATTTTTAACTTTGAAATAGAATTTTGTATAATATTTATGAATTAAAGATAAAAGTGTCTCTTTGTGTATTTGTGTTGTAAGTTCCAGTTAAAAATGATGCTAAATGATGTAAAATGATGTTAAGTTTAAGCCTAAGTAGGATCTCTTATTTTCACTCAGTTTAGTTTAAAACAAACCCCATTTGCCTGTTGTATAATTTACCCAGAACAAGGGTGATTAATACTAGGGCCATAACACTATTTGAATCACCCGCAAAAATTGGCATAGTTCGTCAGCCATGTTTAATCTTCAAAACTTTATAATGTGTTTTTGTGCAGCATTCTTCAAAAAATTATGTATTTTGAAAAAAATACGTCAGAAAGAAACGCAGCCTTAGTAACAACAGATTCAATTGAATATATATATATATATATATATATATATATATATATATATATATATATATATATATATATATATATATATATATATATATATATATATACGGGAAAGGGTCTTTGAAACTTGGTCATGTCTCATCTGTACCGTTCCCAAGAAACAGGTACGTGGGATGAATAAAGAATATCTTTTATTCAAAAGGTCTCCAAAAACTTTTTCTGCGTCTGTATATAAAAAACTTCGGCCGAAAAGCTAGGACCACTTTTATCATTAGTAGAATAATGATATAATGAAATCAGGGTTTTTATGCATTTACTTGCAACTTTGAACACCAAAATGTGTTTTTATTTACTTATTGAATTTTGAGACTTTCAAGCTTGATGCATACTGAATTAGCTAGAAATGGTTAATAAAAACACCTTAGGCTGACGTTTTTTTGGCAAAGACGAGTTTCTGAGATACAAAAGTCATCGGTTTGGGCATCATGAATCTGACGACCCAAAACTCGTCAACCTGATAACTTATAGTTATGAAAGGACGAGAATTTTCAGTGTATGTCAAAAATATTTTAGTAAACGCAAGGTTATTTTGGGTTACAAGGCTAATGAAATTTTTTACCAGCCGCAAATTCATGTGAAGTGAAAGTTATATTTCACAACTTCTGCATTATATTACAGGTAACGGTATAATTTTCTTGTTTAAAAAAATAAATCTAAGGAAATTTACGTGTAAATTATCAATAAAATCCATGTTTTAAAAATCCCATATTTTCAACAAGGTAAAAATTGTATTGCTGCCCTAGTCTCAGTTAGATTTTAAGCAATAGCCTCAAGAAAACCATTGTGCAAGGATGAGGACCAAACTTTGAACAATTCACAATCCAGTTGAGTACAGAGCAATAATACTCTTCTTGCTCTCTAAAACTGTTGCTTAAGGTAACGCCACTTTAGCATCTAGTTCCAGTGTGGTAATAATATAGCTTAAGTTCATCTACACCTCTTTGTATGTTATTTTTATTATCCGCCAGAATTGTTGTAACGTCAGTGTACAAAATTTAAAAAAAACCTGGATACAGGTAAATAAATGGAACTTCAGAGCATTTGACCAGAAACAAATAAATGCCACTTTTCTTTTGTGTATATATTTGTTAAATTATATAGTACAAAAAGGCGGTCGGTTGCTCTGTGACTTTTGCAAATTCGACTTGCAAAAAATGTTTTAATTGTTGGGCCAGGTTTCAAGATGTTCTTAGATTATTTTAGCGAATACTTCTTCACAAATTGGAAGAATGTTTCTCCTTCTGTAGTTATTAGGACCACTAGAACAAGCTTTGTTCTTGAAATGGGTATGAGAATTCCTGAAGTCAATACTTGGGATTCTTCCAGTTTCCAAAACTATAATATCATAGAAACTGACCTTATGTAGGATAAGCCAATTCGCACCATCGGGTCTTTCCGGTGGAGGTGTTGTTTCGACTGCAAAATTTTTTGGACTAAATTATAAAGAAATGATAAGAGAAAAACATCACAATTCTAATTTTCTTTCAACATGCACATTTCAAATTAATAAAGCCATCATATGATCTTTTAAAAACTATTTTACATATTATTCAGTCCCTTTAATGACCAACTTGTGAATATGTTTGTATCAAAATAAAATTTTGTTGATTTTTGCCGTTTTTATCATTTCTTTATATCCTTATCCCAACTGAATTCAGCCGAAACGTAAAAACTTTTCGGCAAAAGTCAATGTGCGAATTGGCTTAAAATGTTAAGTTCAGGAACACAGCTGCTTTGCTGTTTTTAGACTAAAAATAATTTTGGTTACTTATTCTGTGTAGATTTTTTTGTTCATTTCTGTTATTTACTTCGGTTTTTTAAAATTCTCTAGCATCAGATGTTTCAAAAGACATTCAAATTTTTAAACTGTTCAGTGAGATCATGTCGTGTTGTTTTTACCCTCCCATTCTTAGTTTTAATTTTAAGATAAGTCAGCATTCTTTTGGTGGTTTCTGTTTTTTTAGTTCACTACTGTGCCTTGAGTGTCAGAGTGACTTTATAACTAGTGCTCATAGCCTTTAAAGTAATTACCAACTTCAGTTACATCACTGTTTTTATGGTTTCTTTCAGATTGTTGGACACTTCTTATAACCATTTGACCTTACATGAGGTTGCCAGGAAAACTTTATTTATTGCTTTGCTTGGTAGTTGTGGGAGTTAAGAAGTAAATTAAATGTAATATTTGTTAAAACTATTAAAGCTCTATAACAGATTTAGCTTTTCTTCGTATAATTATCCTGGATCTTAATAATCTCCATTCGCCCGTTAATTATTTGGAATCCATGTGTTTTGCACAAGTCAATTTAGTTACTCAAGTGGGCACAATATCTGCTATTTATTAACCTTTCTATTTAGCATATCAAGGTTATTCTAAACATTTAACTTGTCTACTAATTGATGACCAATATTTAAAGTTAGTTAGTTATTTGATTGGTTTAACGACATCAATATTTAAAACCTCACTAATCTTAACATTTAAGTGATAGTTTTTGTTCGTGAGTAAAATCTCCGACTACGTATAAACAAGTCGGTTGAGCCATTAACTGCATAAATAAGCGTCTCACCTATCAAACATCTGTCTTTTAAATAATTACATAATAATTGCCGAAAAGTATTTTCACGTTTTTTCTCAGATGTGATATAAATCATAACGTATCAGCTGTGTGAGATTTTAGCATAGTGAGGAGAGTATCTCTTATCTAAACACTGACTACAATACGGTGTCAGGTGCTTGAAGAAGTTACAGAAAGTAAGTTTCATATGCAATGGGTTGATTCGTAGAATTAAAGTACTTGATTTCTTGTTACAACTTTTTATGAGTAAATGTCATGTGAGCATGAAGGCCATATCAATTTAATTTTTAATGATCACTTAATAAAATATCCCAGGATAATATACCCAGAAGGAGAAGTTGTCTTGAATCATTTTCTTCTTGTTGTCATCATCGCCTTACATAAAGCACGTGATTACCATATCTAAGTTATCGTAATCCACAATCGTAAATTGTCAAATCATTGCTTCAACGCCTACAAGATATTCTTACTGATCTGATACAAAGGATATTACAACAATGCGTCTTGCAGCTTCTCCCTTAAGGAGAAACGACAGTAAAAGCAAAGTTTTCCTTGCTGTCATGAAGTATTTTTCATAAAATGTCTTTAAACATTAGTTTTATACTAGTTTATAAATCATTCGATCATTTGCTGTAGACCGACATATGATAAAATATTAAATACTTTAGTTTTGATTTTGTTCATAGACTATCAAACCAGTCGATGATATCTGGATACTGATTGTAGTTCGATACAGACACATATTCTCTATCACACGACTGGTCGAAGCCGCTTAGTACGAGCGCAAGTAGCGTGCACGTTATCAAGTCGTGTCGCTTACTACTAAACAGTACGTGAGAGACAAATAGCCTGTATGGGCTGAGCCGGGTCATCTTGTTATTGCTTGAAAGAATATTGGGACATTGCTGCTAACTCACAGTACAACAAAGACTAGCATGTATCAACAGCAACAGAAGAAGTAGTGGAGCCCAAACTATGTAGACTGAATCGGTTGCACACTCTAGTTAATAATGCTTAATAAACGTATTGAGCGAAGTCTAGTCATAGAAATATGAAGCATTACGTGCAATGCGTAACTAGTCTGATCTGATAAGCATTGATATTCATTTTCTGCTGCATTGCTTCACCAGAGTCTTTACAAAAGTCATCATACGCTAACAAAGTCAATTCCTTGAGGTAGCAAGAGCTGAATGTTTTTCAGACAGGCTTTGTAATTATACGTAAATAAAATGAACAGATACTTTTGCGATTTGTCGCTATAAGTGTTGGATATATGCCAGTAGCATGGAAACAGGGCATAGTGACGATGTGTGGATGATATCGCGTGACTTACTTTCTGTAGGACAGAGATAATGACCTGGGTGAAAGTGCCGTACTATTTCAAAGTGATATGAGTTTCACGTAGAAAGAAAGCGATTGGTTGAAGGATAACAGCATTCCAAGACCCATTTTCAAAATGCATCACCTCCTACAGTTTTGATTAGATCTTCTTGAAATTACCCATGTTCAATTTCTAGGTAGTCCTCTATCGGAAAATTACTTTTTTCGCGATTGGCAGAAAACAGCCGAAATGAGAGAACTTAAAAATTTTGGTGACCTTTTTTCAAAATGCATCTCCTCCTACAGTTTTGGCTATATCTTCTTTATATTTCACTTGTAGACTCTGTAAACAGTCCTCTTCCTTTTCCCTTCTCCTGACCTTCACTACCACCCCCACCAAATCCCGACACACGGGAACAGAGTTACTTTTGACAGGGAGCAGGTTTCACGAGCGAGAACTGTCCATCGAATTCTAGTTCAGTGTACAAAAACCCCAGTTCAGGTAGAGAGTGTAGATTCTGAATTTTAAAGTTTTGAGTTGAAGTGAAGTTCCGATTTTAACTTCAGTTATTTTACTATGGATTCATTCAAAAATTGATGATAAATATTAAGCAGTGCAAGTTATTTTATCATGTTGAATAAGGGAGATAAGTGTTACGGCTCAAATTGATTTTAAGAATTCCTATGGTATTAAATATTCCACTGCTATGATTGTTACACAAATATCATTGTTGCACTGACACGAGTGTTAAACTGCCATGGTTGTTACACTGTTTTTTGTTACAGTGCCAAGAGAGAGAGAGAGAGAGAGAGAGAGAGAGAGAGAGAGAGAGAGAGAGAGAGAGAGAGAGAGAGAGAGAGAGAGAGAGAGAGAGAGAGAGAGAGAGAGAGAGAGAGAGAGAGAGAGTACTGATGGACAATGTGCACATTACCTACTGTATATTCTATCACTAAATGTGCTGTTTCAGCAACATTTCAGTACAACATTACTGTAGTGATAGGAGATGGTGTATACGACAAAACGAGTCAGCCAGTTTACGCGACCCCGTTTGGCAAGCTGAGTACCTGCAGAAACCATCATTTGAACTCTTCTGTAAAAACTTCCGGCTTGGATCGTAAGCATACCCCTATGGCATCAACAGTGTTAAAACATTGAACCAAATGAACTGAACATGTTTGTTATTTGATAATACTCATTTGTTCGGCTTATATTGAGGTTATTTATAATAATCTAAAAATATTAGCCCCTGAAAACTAAACGTCATTTCCTGTGCCACTTCTAAACATTTATAATGACCAAAAAAAGCCAAATGTTTTCTGTTAGAAGGTTGAATCGACAGACATTCGGACCATTCAGTAACTAATTATCTTCAAGATACAAAGATATTGGTTATTTGTGTGTATTATATTAAAATGTATTGTTACAGTTACGAACGTTTTGACGCATATAGAGTTTTCACGAAATCTTATCTTTATGAAGGTAATCACAGAGGTAGACACCAAAAGCGTTCTTTTTTAACCAAAAAGGACGAGTTAAATGTGACAGGGCTGTGGGGGACTTACGGAGCATCGAACTGGCTGTGGGCACAAGTATAGACGGCGTTCAAATCTGTGCAGTATACGATGCGCGAGGCCTCTAATCGTTGAAGCGGTACAGCGGGTATGCGAATAGCCACATCCACTGGGCTATGTACAAATGTGTACAGTATGAGATGTGCACGTAGCCTCTGTGCTGTGAAACGGGTACAGCGGGTATCGGAATAGCCACATCTGAAACGCTGTGTACAAAGTGTGTACAGTATACGATGTGCGTTTAGACTCTAAGCGGCGTAGCGTGTAGCGTGAAACTTGTACAGGGTGTATACGAATAGCCATCCACGAAAGGCTATGTACAAAGATGTACAGCATAGGATTGTAACGGTAGTTGGGATATGCAAATAGCCACACGCGCAAGGCTATGTCTAGAGTAGTAGACATAGTGCATGGGCTATGTACAAAGTGTGTATAATAAACAAGGTGCGTGTAGCTTCTAAACGGTGAAATGCGTACAGCGGCTATGCAAATAGCCACATCGAAATGGTTACGTACTAATGTGTACAGTATACGATGTGCGCGTAACCTCTAAGCGGTGTAACGTGTACGGTTTGTATGCGAATAACCACACCTGCAGGGCTACGTACAAAATGTGTACAGTATACGATGTGCGCGAAGCCTCTAATCGGTGTAACGGTTACAGTGGTTATGCCGCATCGCAGGGCTATGTACAAATATGTACAGTATACGAATTGCCCGTAGCCTCTGAGCAGTGTAGCAGGTACAGTGATTCTGCAAATCATTCCCGAAAGGCTACGTGTGGAGTAGTGGACGTGGTGCAACAGGTATGTACATGTTCGGTTAGACTAATTAGCAGTGTAACGTGTACAGTGAATATCCACACCCAAGACTATGAACAAAGTGTGTACAGAAAGCGATGTGTATGTAGCCTTTAAGGGGTGTAACGGCTACAGTGAGTATGCGAATAGCCATATCGCAGTGCTATGTACACAAATGTGCACAGCATGCGTTGTGTCCTTAGCCTCTAAGCGGCATAACGGGTACAGTGGGTATGTGAATAGCCACACCAGCAAGGCTATGTACAAAAGTGTACAGTATACGATGTGCGCGTAACCTTTAAGCGTTGTATCGGTACAGCGGTGGTGCGAATAGCCACACCGACAAATCTATGTGCAAATATGACCGATAATTGCGTGCATAGCGTCCAACAGGTGTATCGGGTACAGGATGCATGCAAATCGTTATACTCGCACCGCTTTGTGTAAAGTAGTGGATAAGATGCACAGGCTGTGTACAATGTTTGTACAGAAAACGCTGTGCGCGTAGGCAGTAAGATATGTAACGGTTGCAGTGTGTACGCGAAAAGCCACACCACTAGGCTATGAACAAAGTGGGTACAGCGGGTATGCGAATGGACACACCTCTATGTATGGGGTATTAGATGTGGTGCATCGGCTATGTACACTTTTGTACATAGCCGATGCACCACATCTAAGGCATGCGATGTGCGCGTAGCCACTAGGCGATGAAACAGGTACAGCGGGTATGCGAATAGCCACACCCGAAAGGCTATGTGTAGAGCAGTGGTCATGGTGAATCGGCTGTGCACAAGTGTGTACAGTATATTATGTGCGCGCAGCCTCTAATCGATGAAACGGGTACAGAGGGTATGCGAATAGCCACGCCCGAATGGCTGTGTTGAGTATGCAAATAGCCGCACCCGAAAGGCTATGCGTCGATTAGATGGCGTGGCGCATAGACTATGTACAAGTGTGTACAGTATAGTATCTGCGAGTAGCCTCTAAGCGGTGAAACGGGTAAAGCGAGTACGCGAATAGCCACACCCGAAAGCCTACGTGTAGAGTAATGGGCATAGTGAATCGGCTGTGTACAAGTATGTACAGTATAGTGTACAGAATAGTATGTGCGTGTAGCCTCTAGGCGGTGAAGCGGGTACAGGGGGTATGCGAATAGCCACACCCGAATGGCTAGGTGTAGAGAATACACATCGCCTGTCGGGTGGGGCTATTTGCATTCTCTACACCTAGCCATTTGGTACAGCGGGTATGCGAATAGCCACACCCGAATGGCTAGGTGTAGAGAATGCAAATAGCCCCACCCGACAGGCGATGTGTATTCTCTACACCTAGCCATTCGGGTGTGGCTATTCGCATACCCCCTGTACCCGCTTCACCGCCTAGAGGCTACACGCACATACTATTCTGTACACTATACTGTACATACTTGTACACAGCCGATTCACTATGCCCATTACTCTACACGTAGGCTTTCGGGTGTGGCTATTCGCGTACTCGCTTTACCCGTTTCACCCCTTAGAGGCTACGCGCACATAATATACTGTACACACTTGTACATAGCATATGTACCACGCCAAATACTCTACACATCGCCTGTCGGGTGGGGCTATTTGCAGAGTATTTGGCGTGGTACATATGCTATGTACAAGTGTGTACAGTATATTATGTGCGCGTAGCCTCTAAGGGGTGAAACTGGTACAGCGGGTATGCGAATAGCCACATCCGGAAGGCTATGTACAAGTTTGTACAGGATACTATGTGCGCTTTGCCTCTAAGGGGTGAAGCGGGTACAGCGGGTATGCAAATGGCCACACCCGAAAGGCTATGTGTAGAGTAGTTGGCGTGGTGCATCTGCTATGTACAAGTGTGTACAGTATATTATGTGCGCGTAGCCTCTAAGCGGTGAAACGGGTATACCAGGTATGCGAATAGCCACACCCGAAGGGCTATACATGGAGTGGTGTGCTTCGCTTTTTTTTTCTTTTTTTTTTTGATATTTTTTCTTTGTAAGCCCTTCTTCCCTCCCCCGTTTTTTTTTCTATTTCAGCATTACAGCTACCCTTTTTGACTCGTGGTAGCTGTTCATTTTGTTTTCTTTTTAACTGTACAACATTTCTTTTCAACCGTACAACATTAACTTTTGACTCATGGTAGTTGTTTTAAAGTTAAAAAATGTTCATAAATAGTTTAAAATCAAGGCAGCGGACAGCATTTTTTTCTCTGTCCAGCCCAACACACAAGAGTTAAATCCCTGAAGCTCGTAAAGCCCCATTTCAAAATTATCTATAATTAGTATTTATTGTCATATCCATCTGCGTTTGTACAGTTTGCTCCAGGGTATATAACCCAAGACCCCTTTTTCCTGTTTTCATTGAGACTGATTCTTCATCTTGTCCTCTGTGACTGACCTGCATAAAAAGAAAACACAAAAAGAGTATATTAAAGCCGTACGGATCTATTGTGTCGGATCTTTTCTTCTCCTCACGGTCCGTCATCTTGTCTTTACTACTCTGATCATACTGGTCATACGTGAAGCAAAAAGTGAACTTCAGCCCGATGTTGGTTTGCTTTTCCTTTGCAGAAAGGACAATGTTTCTGTTTCTTTGATATTCCTAAGAAACTTTTATGCCAGTTCGACACTCTTCTAGAAAATAAGAATGTCCAGGGAGATCTAGTGAATCAAGTATCAATAGGTTTGTGTTGTCGCCAAAAAATGGCTATTGAAAATTGACAATTCGTGTAAAAAGGGAATCCGGTTAAAACTGTGGGAGAAAAAGCGTTTTAAAAAAAACTAGCAGTATTTTTCAAGAGAGGCCCAACTAATGAATATATGTGCAAAATTGGAAGAAAATCCGATCAAAATTGTTGAAGATAAAACCTTCAATTTTCCAATTTTTGTAGCCAATTATAGGCGGATCAACAAAAAAATCAAAAGAGAATCATCGAGGGAACAATCGTTCAAAATTCAACAGAAATACTATTTTGTGGGAGAAACATGTTGCACATTGTTTGCTTTTTCAAGAGTAGACTACCCAGAACATTAGTACAAAATTTGAAGGGAATCCGATCAAACAGAGGGAGAAAAGTTTACATACTTACACACGTACATACAGACAACGGATGCAACCTCTAGATGTGTGGTGAGACCAACCTGACGTAGTCGACTGGTCTGAAAAACATAATCTTGTACGAAAAGGAAAACAAACCAAAATCAGAAGTTTCTAAAATGCTATTCGAAGAGAGAAAATGATTTTCAAAATATCGTTTTTTGGCCAAGTATTTAAATATTTCGCTTTGAGAAATAGGTTCTCGTTGGTTATGGTGCATCCTTCAAAGTTTTTAAGCGTTGCATTCCCAGTTCACTTATGACGTCAAAATCAACTGTTATTTAATTTATAATTTATTTAAATCAGCATAGTGTTTTAGAAATCATTGTTACAAACTGCTCTAAAGGAATGCGTAAAATATCTAACAGTTTGAAAGTTTGATTCTAAACTACTTTGTTGAAACAATTTAAATCCAATACCTGAACAATGGAATTACTCATTTCCGGAAATGACGCCAGTGTTTGGAACAATCAACTCTTGCGGCAGCGTATTTTTTCTACAACAAAAATACAAAGAGCAAGCAACACGCCATCTCCTTAAATTTACCAACCCAAACCGCCTTCTAATCACGTTATTTTTTTTTCGTTTTGATATTCAATATTCACTTGCTTAAAAATACATGCATCTTTTTTTACAGAGAACTTGCTGCAAAATATTTAACTTGATATTGACATAATACTTCTCTACCATCTTGAGCCGTTAGTTTATTTTGAACACAAAACCACAACTGTTAAATGTTGAAACCACACGATTAACTACCTAATACGACAAAATAAACAGATTAGGTAACAGAACGCTTTTTTAAATTGTAGTGACGGCAACTCCATAGAATTGACATGGTTACATGCTTTCTGATTCACCAAATCAACCCAAGATACAGCAAACTTCTTACTCACGAGAGAAATACCCCTGGTTCAACCACGAGAATGTATGCGTGGAAGTTAGGAAACTCCACCCACGTCAGCTGTGAGGGACGGTCAATCAAGTGAAGCTTACCCCCCCCCCCCCGCACTCCTACCCCATTCCCCACCACCAAGTACACTGTGAGGGGCGGCCAATCAAGTGAAGCTTGGCCGCCTATCCGCACCCCCACCACGTAAGCTGTGAGGGACGGTCATTAAAGTGAAGTATGGGAGCTGACACGGGTCCCTACCCCCTACCCGCCACCCCTTCATCCCCCGTAAGGCCCATTCGCAGATCCTGGTGGCCCAGAAAAAATCATAAATACAAACGTTGTCTATGCTGTCCAACCTAGGCGTTTCCAAGACAATACCTCTTAAGAGGAGGAGGAAGAATTGTAAAATGTCACCACTGTCGGTTATTTTAGTAAATTCCCAACTAGGTCAATACAAAACTTTTTTTGCAGTTTTCCAAAATCACAAGGCATGAAGCAGAACGTTCGCCAAATAAAGGTCAAATCATTTTGGACGTGTCAGATTGTGTCATATTGTGTCAAATCGTGTCAGAGCGTGTGGAAGGGTATCAAAACGCCGACTGTATGTACAAATTCTGAGATAGGACTGAAGGGAGGAATACCTAGTGCAAGATCTTTTATAAGAGGGTACGTCATGTATAGTCTCTGCTTCTAAATAAAGAAACACGACTGATATCTGTGAGGATTGCAATTTAAACGATAATCGCAAGTGGCGGCGCAAATGTTCCGTTTCTTCTGGAAGTTTCTATGGAATTATATGCACGTTTTTTAAAGTTGTGAGGCGTAAAGAGAACATCTTTGCTTCATTACGTCTGATAGAAACAAATGCTGTGTTTGTAGCAGTATGTCAATGAGACCTAACCAATCACAAACGCGTCTACAGAACGGTGTCGCATACGTCAACAACGATCACTAAAATCACATTTTTCGCCATTTCTTTAGACACCTGCCAGTAATATAACCTACTGTACGGTTTTCAATGCAGTGCATCAATGTTAGTCAGTTCCACATTTTTTTAAAGCCGTAGAATGCGATGCGTTAATTAGATTCCCTCAGCATCAATCAGTCGGGGCTTAATATACTAATCAAGAAGCCTGGACGGTCTGGATTGGTCTATGTTTGTATTACAAAAATGAATATCTTAGAAAATAATATGGACTATGCAGTACAAGAAAACCAGTTGTTAAAAATTGAATCAACCAAAATAAAATAACCACGACATTTTAAAAAATCCTATCTAAAACATGCCATGGTTTTATATGAGCCCCAGTGCAGTTGTCACAGATACAGTATGCATTGTTTTCATATGCCAGCTGTATGAAAGTGCGGGAAAAGTTGGATGATCAGTGCTTGTTATAGCTTTCTCAGGATCAGGTCAGCTATGGAAAAACTTGATGCTCTTTCAGTAAGCGGATATTTTCATACATATCATGTACTTGATTGCAAGCACTCGGACTGAGCCTCATTTTTTGCGGGTCGGAAATGAAATCTAGTAAATTTCATTGATGGTACAAGATCTCTAATGGTTTGGACAGGGAATAAGATGAGTTTTGGTCACGAACATTTTGAGGTTGTTCAAAAAAATATTCGGAAAAATATCACGACGTTAAGGTTTGCTATGCCGGTATAGCAACCTTTAACTTAAATCCACTCCCAACCGTTTTCTTATAATCGTGACATCGCCTCAACCCGTCTACGCAACAAACCATTGACTCACTGTGCCATACTTAATTTGGCGCACCAACCCTTCCATGGCACACAAACATTGAAAGTCAGAGAGATTCTTAATCTGTGGGTGTTTTTTTTACAATAAACCTTGCTCGCCCTTGCGTAGTTAAAACAATTTGCTCGGCGTCAAATGTCCTTGAAGGCATTGTGGACTGCAGGAAAGCACAGAACTTAATCACTGCTAAAAGATTAATATGAATTTTCCTGCATTTAAGAATGAAACTTTTTTTGCCGAATTTTTTATATCACATCATCCATGACCTAATGTTTCCCATTTGTTAACGTTTTTACATCGCCTTGCTTATATGATGATCATTGGGAAACGATATGAACATGTATGAGCAATGATCGAAGATGGTGGGGAATGAGAATCAACGAAACACCCACCGACTACTCCAATAGTTTACGAGGTTTTTACGCCTCCGCCAGTGACTATTAGAGAATTTGGATGTAATGAGAGATGATGGTTCCAGGCAGCGGGTGAGGTTTATGAGCTGCTGCCGGACCTTTCCCAGCAGCCGGCCGGTTTTTAGGCCGTCGCCAAGTCAACTGGGAAAATGTTATCTGTATAGATATATATTTATCTGTATCACCTCAGTGATTACATTCACAGCAAGGCGAAAACGGCAATAAAAAGTAAAACTTAAAAATTCAGGAAAATTCTCAGAAAAATTCTTAGTTAATGCTTTGACTGTACGTGATGAGTTATGTGATGTCGCCAAAACATCAGCCGCCGAAACAGATTACTGTAGTCAAGCAGAAATGAGCAAATCTTATTTAGAAAAAAAAACAGGTCACAAAGGAAAATCTCGTTTTGAATTACAACGCCATTGAACTACAAAAGTGCCGATGTTCCTAATCAAGTTATGACACCATATGTCATAGAATATTCTGTAAAAAGGTATAGTTAATGCCATGTTTAATCATTAAGGATCAAGCTTTGGCCGAAACTGAGTAAAATAATCCCGTAATTTTCAGCCAGTTGAGTGTGTGAATACAGATACAGTGTCAATGCAAAAAGATATACAAATTAATAGATCAACATGGCCACAAGAAAATCTTTGCTAGAATTCACAATTCACTTCCCGTTTCTTTAGTATTTCTCCACAAAAAATCGGAGCTCGATTATTGTTTGAGATTTACGTCCAATTTTATTTTAATATTTTCTTCGGCGAGGGTGGGGACTGGGGATTTTTATCCAGAAAACTGCTCCTGAGTAGCCCCTGAGCATATTTCAAATGTTCATTTTTTTAGTCAGAACTTGCATTGGAATTTGCATTATACCACACGTTTTGCTTTATATCGCCGACACAAGGGAATACAGTGACACCCAATTTTTAATTTTGAAGGTAATATGTAAATTTTGAAATTGCTAACTTTTTTAAATTTTAAATTAAAAATGGGAAATCGGGTTTTCCAACTTCCATTTTCCATTTGAAATGAAATACTGAAAGGACGAAATGTACACGGAGCTATAACACGTTCCCACTTAGTACGTCATACCACACTGTGACATTCCTTGACACCTTTGAGGGAGCTTTGACACGTTTTTGTGGGATATGGCGTACTTTACACTTCTCCTGTAGGATAAAAAGTCTCTTGGAGGAACATTCTGAGAGGCGATTGGAACGCTTTTCAACAACCCTCTCGATCCCACCGTCACACAATAACCACCCTCCAGCTACCCCCTCCCATGCCAGCTTGTATAATCCCCCTTCCCACATACACCCCAACCCAAACCCCTCCCCCGCCCGCCCCCCCCCCCACAATGCATGAGCTTCACTTGACCAATCGCCGCCCACGGCTGAGGCAGATGAAGTCTCCCCTTCCCCACATACACGCCCGCGGTGACCAGGTAGTAGATCTCTCGCCAGTAGGAAATTTGCTGGATGTTGGGGTGATTGATAAATCAGAAGGCATGAACCGATCAAGTCAATGAAGCAACCATCAGAAAAGATATTATTTAAGAAACATACAACACAAGTGGCTGTATGCACAAAAGTTAACTGCACAGTTAACTGATACCGTTAACTGCCCCGTTAGCACTCAGAATGTCCGAAAGTACAATTAATAAATATGTCTTGGTTGACAAAACAAGTCCATCTGAAAATTATTTTCACGATAAAACTAAATAATTTCGCTTCATGGGGTGCAGTTAACTGTGAAGTTAACTTTTGTGAATACGACGCCAACGATCAGTTAGTCAAGAACAGAAATATGTTATTCATAAAACAAGTATGTCCGAGGACACTATGATTAGCCTTAAAACGAAAGACATTACGAAGAGGAAAGTAGAAAGTTATTAATTTTGACAAAACATAAATTTGGTACAGGATGTTTTGTGGAGTGCCATCTTTTCAACATTGCTAACATTATAAAGACCTTATAATTTTAAAACAGACCATGAACTCAGAATTTTAGTGTTTATCTGCAGTCTGGCCGTTGCGTATAGAATACTATTTTCACATTTATTAGAGAATTTTTGATATCAAGAATTAATGTTTGATCTCAAAAATTGATTTTTAAAATAAAAATTCAATATTTTGATATAAAGAATAAATTTTTGCCATCTGTAATTATATTTTTGTTATCTCTAGATGTATTCTTGATCTCAGAAAATAATTCTTGATATCAACAACTATTTAAAGATATCAAGAAATATTTATTGATATAAAAAATGATTTAATGATATCTAAAGTTGATTTTTTGAGATCAAAAATGCAATTCTTGATAGCAAAAATGAAATATATAAGAGCAAAATAACAATTTCGAGCTCGATAATTCATTTTCCTTTTATTGGTCAAGAATTTATTTTAGATATCATTATTTCAGAGTGAGACTTTTAAAATTTATAATTTTGGAATCTGCAACTGATTTTCTGATCTCAAAAATTGATTTTTGATATCAAAATATCAGTCTACTTTTATATAAAAAATTCAGAAGCACACACCTGTAAATAAACTGACTGGTCCTTATATACATAATTTGTTTTTTAAATTTTTACTGTACAAAATTTTTACCACCCAACACACCGAGATCAATGCGTATGAAATGAAAAAATTTTAACTGTATTAAAAAGCGTGTAAGCAATAAAATTGTTCGAAAAGGGAGGGAGGGAGGGAGGTTTGGAATAGATGTTCAGAACAGACAGTCTGTTTTTTATACGGAAGTGACGTCATAAAATGACGTCATCCGTTTTAGCACTATATGTTTTGGATACTTATCCAGAACAGATCATCTGTTTTGGAAAAACAAAAAAGACAACAAAAATCTGAGCCAGAACGCACCCTGAGTCAGAATGCGCACATGTACGTGTCCATGTGTGGATAGTGTATGTGCGTTCTCTAAAAACGTCATAACTTTTCGTCACAGCGTTTCGTAATAAAAGTGCATTTCCATTTTTATGCATTGTAAACAGTTTTATCGCTGTGGATACTATATAAGTGATCTAATATATGTATATAAGTTTCATTGTGAGAAAACCCAAGGATAAGGACTGTGTTGTATCACCGTTATATGCACGATGTGAAAAGAAAACAAAAAAATCAGAGATTCGGTCAGGTAAGTGTACAGTTTATCAAATCTGTTATTGTCGCCCGACGCTCCCCCTCATTGAATCTGTTATTATCGTTCGAACTATCCTCAGACCTGTTACTATCGTCCGACCCCCCTCAAGCCTGGTATTATCGTCCACCCCCTCAAACCTGGCATTATTGCCCATCCCCACATAATCAATAACATCATAATGGGTATGATGTGAGAGGGGTATTCAACAGCGTATTATTTCAAAACTATTCGGTCGATTTCAACCATGTTTTCAGCAAAGAATTCAATAAGACTTGGCTTTTTAGTGATTACGGCATTTACTATAAAAATTCAAACCAGCACAACTTTAAAACCGATTTTAACCAGATTTTCAGCAAAGTATTCAGTAAGACTTCAATTTTTTTGTGACAGTCAGCGAAAAAGTAACCAGTGTAATTATGAACTCATACGTGCAACTATCTCTGGATCACTTGGGTGAATTGATGATCCGTTATTGTGGAACTTACATTATCCTATTTGCCATTGTGTTGGTGTCGTTGTTGGGGGCAACAACAGTTGTTGTTGGGGCAACAACAGCTGTTGCCATTGTGTTGTTGCCGTTGTTGGGGCAACAACAGTTGTTGTTGGGGCAACAACAGCTGTTGCCATTATGTAGCTGCCGTTGTTGTGGGCAACAACAGTTGTTGTTGGGGCAACAACAGTTGTTGTCATTGAGTTGCTGCCGTTGTTGGGAGCAGCAACAGTTGTTGCTGGGGCAACAACAGTTGTTGCCATTGTGTTGTTGCCGTTGTTGGGGCAGCAACAGTTGTTGGAACTGTGTTGTTGCCGTTGTTGGGGGCAACAACAGTTGTTGTTGGGGCAACAACAGCTGTTGCCATTGTGTAGCTGCCGTTGTTGTGGGCAACAACAGTTGTTGTTGGGGCAACAACAGTTGTTGTCATTAAGTTGTTGCCGTTGTTGGGGGCAACAACAGTTGTTGCTGGGGCAACAACAGTGGTTGCCATTGTGTTGTTGCCGTTGTTGGGACAGCAACAGTTGTTGGAACCGTGTTGTTGCGGTTGTTGG
Source organism: Protula sp. h YS-2021 (assembly GCA_949752745.1). Taxonomy (NCBI): domain Eukaryota; kingdom Metazoa; phylum Annelida; class Polychaeta; order Sabellida; family Serpulidae; genus Protula; species Protula sp. h YS-2021. The sequence continues at coordinate 27,035,076 of OX457028.1, forward strand.
GGGCAAAAATAGTTGCTGTTGGGGCAACAACAGTCGTTGTTGGGGCAACAAAAGTTTTTGCCATTGTGTTGTTGCCGATGTTGGAGGCAACAACTGTTGTTGAACCAACAACTGCTGTTGCTCCCAACAACAGTAACAACACAATGGCAACATCTGTTGTTTGCCCAACAACTGTTGTTTCCCCCAACATCGGCAACTAGATGCTGTCAGAGAGCAGCAATATCCCCCGTGAAACCCTAAATATTACCCCTATGCAATATCTAAGCTGGACACCCTTCCTTGAAGTCCACTCCGTTTGCATATATGTCGATTTATGACGATTTTTAAAAGCCTGTCATTTTGTCAATTTTGCTTCGATCAAACTGAAACCTTGACGTTGCACATCTTTATACCCTATATGTTGCCTATATGAAATATGAAAGCTGAATTATGCTTCGTTGATATAGAAGTGGTGTCCACAAAGTCCTATACATGTGCACATATGTCTATATTCGACGATTTTCAAAAGCCTGTCAATTTGTCAATTTTGCTTCGATCAAACTGAAACCTTGACGTTGCACATCTTTATACCCTATATTTTGCCTGTATGAAATATGAAAGCTGAATTATGCTTCGTTGATATAGAAGTGGTGTCCACAAAGTCCTATACATGTGCACATATGTCTATTTTCGACGATTTTCAAAAGCCTGTCAATTTGTCAATTTTCTTCGATCAAACTGAAACCTTGACGTTGCACATCTTTATACCCTATATTTTGCCTGTATGAAATATGAAAGCTGAATTATGCTTCGTTGATATAGAAGTGGTGTCCACAAAGTCCTATACATGTGCACATATGTCTATTTTCAACGATTTTCAAAAGCCTGCCAATTTGTCAATTTTGCTTCGATCAAACTGAAACCTTAACGTTGCACATCTTTATACCCTATATTTTGCCTATATGAAATATGAAAGCTGAATTATGCTTCGTTGATATAGAAGTGGTGTCCACAAAGTCCTATACATGTGCACATATGTCTATTTTCGACGATTTTCAAAAGCCTGTCAATTTGTCAATTTTGCTTCGATCAAACTGAAACCTTGACGTTGCACATCTTTATACCCTATATTTTGCCTGTATGAAATATGAAAGCTGAATTATGCTTCGTTGATATAGAAGTGGTGTCCACAAAGTCCTATACATGTGCACATATGTCTATTTTCAACGATTTTCAAAAGCCTGCCAATTTGTCAATTTTGCTTCGATCAAACTGAAACCTTAACGTTGCACATCTTTATACCCTATATTTTGCCTATATGAAATATGAAAGCTGAATTATGCTTCGTTGATATAGAAGTGGTGTCCACAAAGTCCTATACATGTGCACATATGTCTATTTTCGACGATTTTCAAAAGCCTGTCAATTTGTCAATTTTGCTTCGATCAAACTGAAACCTTGACGTTGCACATCTTTATACCCTATATTTTGCCTGTATGAAATATGAAAGCTGAATTATGCTTCGTTGATATAGAAGTGGTGTCCACAAAGTCCTATACATGTGCACATATGTCTATTTTCGACGATTTTCAAAAGCCTGTCAATTTGTCAATTTTGCTTCGATCAAACTGAAACCTTGACGTTGCACATCTTTATACCCTATATTTTGCCTGTATGAAATATGAAAGCTGAATTATGCTTCGTTGATATAGAAGTGGTGTCCACAAAGTTCATACATGTGCACATATGTCTATTTTCGACGATTTTCAAAAGCCTGTCAATTTGTCAATTTTGCTTCGATCAAACTGAAACCTTGACGTTGCACATCTTTATACCCTATATTTTGCCTGTATGAAATATGAAAGCTGAATTATGCTTCGTTGATATAGAAGTGGTGTCCACAAAGTCCTTAGCTTGAAGAGGGGACGGACGGACGGACGGACGGACGGACAGACGGACGGACGGACAATCTCAAACCTATATCCCTCCGTTTCACGGGGGATAACAACACATTGGCAACAACTGTTGTTACCCCAACAACGACTGTTGTTGCCCCAACAACTGCTGTTGCCCCCAACAACCGCAAAAACACAATTCCAACAACTGTTGTTTCCCCACACAACGGCAACAACACAATGGCAAATAGGATAATGTAAGTTCCACAATCACAGATCATCAGTTCACCTAAGTGATCCAGAGATAGTTGCACGTTTGAGTTCATAATTACACTAGTTATTTTTTTCGCTCACTGTCACAAAAAATTTAAGTCTTACTGAATACTTTGCTGAAAATATGGTTAAAATCGACCGAATGGTTTTAAAGTTGTTCTCGTTTCAATTGTTTTAGTAAATGCGATCATCAATAAAAAAAAACTTAGTGTAATTGAATTCTTTGCTGAAAACATGGCTGAAATCGACCGAATGGTTTTGAAGTAATACGCTGTTGAATATCTCTCTTACATCATACCCATCTATGATGTTATCGATTACGTGGGGGTGGGCTATAATGCCAGGTTTGAGGGGGTGGACGATAATAACAGGTTTGAGGGGTTCGGACGATAATAACAGGTTTGAGGGGGAGGTCGCCGAAAACAACAGGTTTGAGGGGGGTGGGGGTCGGACGGCAATAACAGGTTTGAAAAACTGTATATTACCTGTATGAAACTCTATGATGTTTTTTTGTTCAGTTTTCACACCGTGCACATAACGCTGACAAAAAACTACTTATCCTTTGTTTCTTTTCACTTATATATATATATATAGTCTCCACAACGATAAAACTACTTACAATGCATAAAAACGGAAATGCACTTTTATTACGAAACGCTATGACCAAACGCTATGACGTGTTTAGAGAGCGCACATACACTGTTCATACATGGACACTACATGTGCGCATTCTGACTCAGGGTGTATTCTGACTAGAGTTTTTTAATACGTTTCTAAAACAGATGGTCTGTTCTGGATGCGTATCCAAAACATAGTGTGAAAATGGATGACGTCACTTTATGACGTCACTCCCGCACCCAAAATAGAGTCTGTTATGAATACCTATTCCAGACCCCCCTCCCTCCCCAGGTGGGGGGGGGGGGGACGTTGCCAGGACAGACCATTTCCCCTATTGATTTTCTGTAACTGATTAGTGTCCGAATTTAATCCCGATTGCTAAAAATCTTTACGCTTACTACAATCGAATATATTACTCTTGCCTGAATGTTAGGTGAGGTAATGGCTTGTAGTTCTTCCCCTGTTGTATTACAGCGTGACGTTCTGTCGGTTGTTGTGCAGCGGTATCGGTGCAGAATCCGTCTCTGTGAATGGTAGTCATGGAACAGCGTTGACGGTGCAAAATCCGTCTCTGTGAATGGTAGTCATGGAACAGCGGTGTCGGTGCAAAATCCGTCTCTGTGAAAAAAAACGGCAACGAATTTTCGTTATACAAGCGGTTATGGACTTCCGGTCTACACAGCGTATAAAATCGACTTCTACATATTATCCAGCGTTCCGCATGTGTGTTAAAACGTGTCTGGATTTCGGACAGTGCACCGACTTCCTGTAAATTCATCCTCTTAAATGCGAAGCATCAAGTAAAAACACCCTCTTTTTGCCAGATTGTACAGTCACGCGCACAGGCAGATAGCAAAACCGCATGACAGACTGACACCCAATCGTCTGGGGCGCAGCCAGTAACTCTGCAGGGTTGTGATTAGGAGAGGGTCACAAGACATTCAAGCCGAAGTCGGACAATTTTTGGTAGTTCTTATCTAAAATGCGAATGAAATGCAGGGGGGCAGATCAATTTAAATATTTTGATGGAAAACAACTCAAATTCAAGTATGATTTTTTTTAGAAATGGTCAAACCCTGCCTAAAATCTGGCGAAGATCAGCCGGTTGTTTTCTGATCATGTAAACAAGCTTGGCATGAAAATCCTGGAGCTCGGCTGGCGGCCATTTGAAATTTTTTTATTTTGCTGAAAAACGGCACGGAGCTTGATTTTCAGATGGTTCAGCTCTGACATTTGATGACAATCTTTTCTGTTTGGGAGCTGTTATTTTAAGAAAACATCCATCATGGCTGTTGTTTTCTTTTTTTCTTTTAACTTTGTGATCGATTCTAAAATCAACCCCGATTGTTTTTTTGTGTGAAATGATGCTGATCGATCAAACAGTTTTTCAAGTTTTTATACACAAATATTTCCACGCATTGTATACGTGGGAATTCACAGCGATATGTAAATGAGACAAATCTAAACCTTAGTAGCTTTGTCAAACCCTAAAATATTTCCGAACTTTCTTCGTTAGAGTATAACTGTGTCAAACAGAATAATGAAAGCTTCTTCTTAAAAAAATGAGTTGTGTGCAAAATATGCTAAAACAGCGTCCTATTTCCATATCGCTGGGCACCAAATAGCCCTGGACATAATCTATCGCTGGGCACCATAAGTCGTTTCCCTAGTAATGAGGCAGGTAATTTCCTCAAAAAGACAAAGGGAGGACGAATGGTAGATCCAAATTTGTGAAACTGACGAGAACATCTTCCGTGGATGAAAATAATTTTTTTTTATCAAGTATCACGCAGTAAGGAATTTTGAGTCGAACGGGTTGGCAAATTTTCATCTGACTTATTAAGTTTAGTGAGAATTGAACATGCTGTTGTCACCAATTACGATCTACTCTGACAAATTCTATCTTGTCTCCCTCGTGTAGTCTGCCGGTTGATATTTTGACTCAAAAATTCAGTCTTTAGAAAATGAAATATATGCACTTTCTTACGATAAATGTTTTCTACATATTAAGTTGCTTACCTTTGTTACAGACATTAAGATCTATCCGTTTCAATTATTCACAATTTGATGATATTTCAATATTATTTCTCTACACACCACAACAAGTCTTCTTCCATTTTGTGCACACGGTTTTAGAGAGAAGTGCAATTCTCCCATACCCTCTCGGAGTTGACCTTATTTTAATCAGCCAGCGAAGAGAGGGTCATTGTTACACACGACGAGTACAACCGCAACAGAGGACAACAAGGTTGTCCTATCACCAGTTGGTCAAGAACCTGGATGGAACACCAGTGTATAGATTTCTCCAGAAAACATAAGATGCTTACCTTTTTTGCAGACATTAGAATCTATCCGTTCCAATTATACACATTTCGATGATATTTCTATATCATTCCTCCACACGCAACAGCATTTCTTCCATTGTATGCACACGGTTTTAGATAGAAGTGCAATTCACCTATACCCTCTCGAGTTGACCTTATTCTAACCAGTCAGTGACAAGTGGGTCACCCGGTACACACGACGAGTACATCCGCAGCAGAAGACAACAAGGTTGGCCTGTCACCAGTTGGCCAAGAACGTGGCTGGAACGCAGTGTATAGAGAGATTTCTCCAGGAGGAATATGCAGGATTTGACTAATGACAAACGGTTGAAATTTATTACAGCTTAGAACCACAAAACGTATTTTTAGTTAAACATCGAAGTGGTAACTGTGAACTAAATTACCTGGTGTAGTTCAGTAGCCTATTGGTAAACGACGCATCCACAGGCTTTTTTCTCACTCACCAGACACATATATAAGGGGCCAGGAAAAGGCCATCAGAGGCCTGATGCATCAGGATATCCCCCAACCCCTAACGCAACCCCTTTTCCAAAAAAACGTAAACGACGCATCCACAGGCTTTTTTCTCACTCACCATACATATATATATAAGGGGCCAGGAAAAGACCATCAGAGGCCTGGTGCATCAGGATACCCCCCCCCCCCAACCCTTAACACAACCACTTTACCAAGAAAACGTCCCGGAAAAAATATCGTTGAACAACTCAAATGGCAAATGGGCAGTAAAAAATTCAATTTAAACTCCATATAGAGTCCATTTTTGTGAAGGAAAAAATTAACGGGTAAATACATAAAATGCCGTTCATTCTATACGTTTTGTATTGCAATTTTGTTGCCTTACTTTGAACGGATATAAAAAATCCACTACAGTTGTAGACACTGAACTTGGCCAAGGGTACGGGTTCAAGAAATCACCTGAAGTAGTGAACTTAGCAGCCTACCTTTTCTTTTTTGAGAAAGCACGAAGTTTATCCGTCTATTTTTGTCGAATATATAGGGGAAGGGTTCAACCTCTGAACCCCCCCCCCCTCCCAGGAACTGCCACAAAAAATGCAAGAGCACTGCATCGTTTCAATTCGTGTTTACCTTCAATATTTCATGTGTAAATAAATAAATAAGTTTCCCATCCTCTACTTTTATATTTATTTATCAACATAAAAATAGAAGTAAACATCAACTTAAAGTACAATAGAATAACGCGCAATGTGATTCGATTAATTATTCACATCTAAAATGTGTGATATCAATATCAAAAGCTCGTTAGTCTATAGGAAGTATTCCTATCTTCCTTAAGTGTTGTTTAATTAGGCCTGCACCACAAGAGCTAGCTAGTTACCGGTTCTGTAGCACAGATTCTATGCATTTATGACTTTCATTGACTGAAAGCTAATTTTCGCATGGACATTTCTTCAAATGAAAAGTTTTAGATATAGCAACTATCATTTGAAGGATTCAGTCAATATTTGAGAATAACTGAAGTTGTTAGTTGAAAAAAAAATTAAGAAAGCTTCACGGGGATGCAGTTTTGAATAAATGAAAGATTCACCAAGACATCAACAACTGCGACTCGATCCCGGCATTAATATCTTTGTTCATTGAAAATTTCCTGTTTGGGTGTGCTTTGGTATGGTGTAAAGTTGAAAAAAAAACACCCAGGAAATTCAGTAACTGCAAGTGGAAGTTATACTCGTAATTTAAAATTAAAAGTTCACATGAAGAAAATCGAAAATGGTAAGTTTTCTTTGTTTTTTTTTTTTTTTTTTTTTTTTTTTTTTTTTTTTAAGATTAGAATTGTTATATATTGAGCTATTATACCCAGAAAACATTGCGACGTTGGAAAATTTTTTTGGATGGATATCACACGTTGTATCAATGTCGCTTCTTTTTTTTTTTTGTTTATAGCAGTCGATCCAACGACGGGTAAATATTAATCCAGAATCGCCATCTTCATAGCCGCGATCGAAGTTTGGTCACCCCTATGTTACAGGACCCTCACCTTTGGGTCATCCGATCACGCAGGATAGCACGAAGTCGATTTCCATGAATATTCTCAAAAGTGTGTGAAAAAAAAAACGTCTGAAATTTTACGGTCTCGTTTTTGTCTGTTTTCAAAGTGACTTGTCATGACTACCATTTCCAGCGAGTGATAACGTCTATACAATGTCGATTTTCCGACGTCTATAAAACGCCGTTTTCCCGACGTCTATTCAATGTTGCACCAAAGACGTTGATTAGACGTTCGGAGAAAGTTGCGTTTTGGTTGAGATCACAAGCAACGTCTAAACAACGTTGACTTTTCAGAGTCTATGCTGTGCAGAATAGTTGTATAAAATGTTGATCTTTTTTATGAATTTTTGTTTACGATTGGGAATGAATGTCTTTTTCTGCGTGTGACAGTACGGGCACCTCCATATTGTCATCAGGAAGTATATGACTGGCCAGTTTGGAGAGGAGTCATGGAAACAGGTCATGTGAATATCACACATTTCCTTCATCTTTAGTTTTATGTTCAAAACATTTGAAACAAATTTCAGTTGAGATAAATTAGTGCAGTTCCATAGCACATGCTTCCCGCGCCGATCCTCTCTTAATGTTTTTAAGCTTGTGAAATTGATTTTTTTATATCAAAAATAAGTTTTGCCCTCTAAAATACAATTCTTGATGCAAAATATAAATTATTGAGATCTACATTGATTTATTTATATCTTTAATTATATTTTGATATAAAAAATTAGCAATAAATATTAAAATGGTATTCCATACTTTTCTATGTTATTTTTTCTTAAAATAAAAATGTCAGCTAGAGCAAATGATCCAGTCCTAAAAAAAAAAAGACAGTCGATTTGAGCTTTTATTTGAGCTTCTCCACCCCACTACGGTGACCTTCACCTTTGAGAATGTCTGCAAGGTCATAAATACGCCATTTCTGCTGCGCATGAAGACGTCCAAACTGGCGGTACAGTGGGGGAAACACACGCCACTAATGCTCAAAGCTGACTTCCGCCTGCTCATATGTAGTTATTGTAATTTCCATGAATAGGAAAAGACCTGTCAGGAAGCTAGCAACACTTGAAGCTGAAACGTTCTAATTTTAGCTTTGTGAATGCGATAACAAGTTGACCAATGGGATGCCGGTAATTCTTGTTCCACTGTTTTGCTTTCTTTTTTTTTTTTTTTCAAACAGCGAAGGTGTTTGGTCAAAACACGATCCTGGATTATTAAAACGATTTTTTAAATGTAAATTAAAACGAAACTATGTCAGAATTGCTATTAAACCGATTTAAATTAAAATGAGGAAAATAATTTTTAGGCCTTGAAGCAAATTTTGAATATGTTTCAAGTAGAGCTAATCCTCAAAAGGAATGTGGCAAAGTCCATATCAAAAGTGAGGCGATGAAGTGAATTTACTGTTTTGCATATGAGGAAAGGGGCGGGGCACTTCGTTCCATTTCTCTTACCCTGCGCGCTCCAGAACGCGGAGATTTGGTGGTATTTTCGGAACTAGAGGCCGTCCGAACAGTGCCTATTTCATTGAGTACTCCGCCTTTACCACCAAGTGGGATTATTTCAGTCGGCGTCCAACAAAAGGTGAAACCCAAAAGCTGTCACTCTACTCTTAAATCTGTTACTATGTTAAAAGAGTGATTTTGTAACTCCAATTTACATTCTAAGTTTAGATGGTAAAATTTGCATGGGTGTGGTTATAAAAGGGGCTAATCTCGAACTTGGCTCTGTGTGATTAGGAGATAGTTTAGTCAAGGACACACATGGTAATAAACATGCGAGTGCCCCCACCCATCCCGAGCATCATTTTTAGGCCCCAACCTTTCGGATTAGGGCCTATAGGTTTGGGGTGTCCGTCCGTCCGTCCGTCTGTCTGTCCGTCCGGTTATCCTCCGTCGGTCTGTCCGTCATCGGTTTATACCCCTTTGAATTTGGGGGGGGGGGGGGGCGGTTACTTGTGATTATATATTTAACAACATACCCAGGGATACTGTGTATTTAATTTTGCGTGAAGAAACCTGCCATCACTGCAAGAAGTGCTGGTAGCCTACCTGCCAAAGTCACAATCTCCCTTAATGTGGCGTTCCCGTTGGAATAAAATTCTGTTGATGTTCATTGGTGTCACTGCAATTCTGTTCAATGAACTGAGTCAGATAAGCACCGTGAAGTAACTGAAACTCCCTCCCTAAAAAAAAAACAAACAAAAAACAAACAAACAAACAAACAAAAAAAAACAGGCCGTTACTCTCTTGAAACTCAGATCTTACATACTGATACACAGAGATCATAAAATACAAATGTTTGTCTTAAAAGAGTCGATTGTGAAAGAATTTTCCACAATAAATGTCCCAAGATCTGAGCTCACCAAGCTTACAATTACCATCAGAGATATAGGGCTGTTCATCATACAAAATATATACCCCGAGATTCTATGAACCTTTACAATTGTTATTATATATAAGACATACCTTATCGCCTCCTACTCATCCTCTTCTCATCAACATTTCAATTTTTTTAACATCCATCTAAAATGTTCAAGACTGCTGCCGTGGATCCTGCGTTTTGATTGGTCAATGAGATTACATTAGTTAGTTATTATATTAGTTAGCGGTCCACATCCATTACACTTGATTTGAATCAAAGTAATATTTTTTCGTAAAATTGAAAATGAATTTTATGGTTTTGTACATTACGAGAGGGAATGAACATCTACTTTGTGTAAAAATATTGAAAGGCTGCGATTTTGATAGCTCGGCCAGTTCAACGGGAAATCGTGAAAAAAGGTCTTTTTGTGGCCCATCTACCTAAGTTCGCCTCTATGTGCGAAATTTGTTGGTCCCAGGCCTAGTATGGTCAGAAGAGAAATAAAATGGCGGACTAAGAAATAGAAATAAAGTACAAAAGAAAGGCCTGTACAATTTCAATGTACTTTGTACGCGTTTTTGACCTGCACAGTGTTAATGATATTTGAGCACATAATAGCCAGCACACAGAATCTGTCATTTGTGTGTTTTCCTGCGCGGGACACAAACTCTGGCTGCTTGTCTATAGCTGTTCAGCCAGCTATAAGATCACTCATGCTTTGTCATCATTCATGTGCTGTATAAAATGATTATTAACTAGAACCTGATTTCGTTAGCGAAATGTTACAAACTTGACAAAAATTAAAACGAAAAAATACTTCCTTCAATGGGTTATTTCTTGAATATTGCAAACAACACAGCTTGAATACGTCATATAAGCCCAGCAGTGTTTGGTTTTTTGTTTACTTGATGTTTTATTGACTGATCAGGCATACGCCTTGTTCTCTATTTACGCGGTGAGAGCTCACACAAAGCTGAGCAACTGCGTGTTCTGTGCAATGCGTGAAATGCTACGCATTTACTTGCAAAAAACACACTCTTCTCACATGGCGTTTTAAACAAGAAAACGAATCGAAGGCGAAAATAAAAAGTGTCATGCACACGTTCATATCAAGTTCTACCTAAGTCCCTGGCCCTAGGGCCCGTGGTACCAGTGGAGGAGATGACACAAGAAATCCGATCACTGTCAAGAAAAGAAAGATACCAACGGCTGCTCGCACAAATTCAAATATCCCTTGCAAGCCAAAGGCTTGTCAAGTGCTAAATAAAACACAGTGCAAAATTTCACACAGCACCAGAATGGAAGCCTCCGATATTCATGTAAAATTTGGACTTTCTAGCTATCCACGTTTTTGACGAGTTATGCGGAAACGAATTGCAAGAGAAAAATAGAGAAACATAAGTTTTCAATACGAACTTAGTAGCACCAGGAAAGTGAAACTTCTCAAGTGTAATAAATACGGTCTGTACTCTTATACACGGAAAGTAAATATCATTTGCCGCTGTCTCTTTGAGTGTAATATCAAGTGCAATGTCCGGTATTTGGTGTAGGTCAAGTGACCACCAGACATACTGACCACCACGGAAATGAAAAAAAAAACCCGGACAACTGACCACCAAAACATATGTGTTACCAAATCGACCAATCGACCATTCTAAAAATGACCGTAGGCTAACTGGGAAATATCATTCGCCAACTGGGAAAACGTAGGCCTGGTGAACCTTAGGCCAACTGCTAAGTTACCATTTTATGTATTTATAGAATCCCTATATACATTTATTTAAGGATATTTCTTGGTATATGAAAGTACTGTTTGCAGTCACATAACAAGAATGCCAGTGGACATTGTGCCCAGAAGTAAAAGCGAAGACATTACAAAGATGAAAGGAGAAACGTGCGAATTTTGACAAAATTCAGATTTGAAGATCTTCATGGGCAAAACTGCTATCAAAAATAATCCGGCACGATCATATGGGACGAACAGCATTTTTGTGTTTCTCTTAAAGCTATTCGTTTTTTTTGGCCAGTTTTTGCCGAACCGATAACAAAAATACTACAACTCCATTAATAAGTATCATTACGCACCCTGAGCAACACTAAAACACACAAAACTTTCTGCAAAGGCTCGGAACAGATTTTTTAGCGAGACCGCGCACATGTATACTTATTTAGTATTAATTAAGCACCGTGAGCAACACTAAAGATATCGCAGGCAAGCAAAACAAACAACAAATAGATTGATTTCTAACTTTGGATTGAACTCACATCTTGCTTCGCAGTCGACAAAGCAAACTAGAGCAGTGTGTATAGCCCATTTAATAACCCACCCCCCCCCCGCCCCCATCAGTTAAACACGGTCACCAATAGTCAATCAAGAGCTGAAATTTTCTAGGTCCAATTGGTGCATTTTTCTTGGACGAACCTGGCCCATTTACAATACCGATCTGTGTTTGTCCCATAGAAGCTACATACCAAGTTTCATTAAAATCCTTGCAGTAGTATTTAAGTTATCGTGTTAACAAGCTGTTGATGACAGACCGACACACTGTGGGGAATAAACCACTGCTTCTGTAAGAGAAATAACTGTAACTATTGGCTATAATGGCAGACAATGAAACAAATCGCCCACAGCGGGTCTTGAAGCCTGGACCTCGTGTCCGAAAGTCATATACCTTGCTGATTAACCTACCGAGGTAGCTTGTCATTTCACTTGGGAATGCGTATCAAGACGCACATTGTGATTTTTTTGTATTTTACCGTTTTGGCTAATATTTTGGCCAGTTTTGGTCAAATCGCAAACAAAATAAAAGCCTCACTCAGGAGCTTGAGGGGAACATTCCTGTCAAATTTCGATTTTACTTCGCAAAAGTTTGAATTCGCTTATCTCCACTTTTAATGGGTTCCCTTCCAGTAATATTTACCACGCAATATAAAAAAGAACTTTTTGAGTTACAGTTCGAGATCACTTATCCTTCCATCCATCCTTCGACCAATCAGAATGCCCGAGACGTCGTCTGCTAGTCTCGTAGAACGACATTTCCTTTTTGCGTGGCGTCTATACAACACGTCATTCTGTGTGCTGCCGGTTTTTTGCAGCAAGGAAGTGGGTTAAGGTGCGAATTGCTTCATATTTTACTTAATTCACTACCTAATGGATTATTTTATCTATTACTGTGCGTTGGGATAAATTTATGGAGCCTAAGTGATATAAATTCGACACTTTGTTCTTCGGTCAAGTTAGGTTGAGTTTGCACGATCGCGGAGACGTTTCTTGGTCCCGGGAAGTGCGCCTTTTCTCCACTTTCTTTCAGATCGAGGAACTTACCAGTTCCACCTATTTTCGTCTAGGAGTAGGATCTTTTCAGGCTGCTGTGCCTGCTTACACTCCAAGCTTTACCAGCCAGCTGTGTCATCGCGGAAATGGCCAGTTTTTGCTTAAGCTTTACTCCATGGGACGCTTCTCAGTCTTCGTAGAGCAGGTTCTGCAAGGCTGATAGCGTTTTCCGACGAAAAAAAGACGTTTTCTGTGACGTCTGAGGGTATTTTTTCTTGCCAGGACCGTTTTTCCGTTGTGGTTATACGGTCACAGGTACGAAAAGACCATTCTGGGCCAACGGACTTTTTGTCCGTTATGGTCCGATGGTCTAAGGGTACCATCCGAGGCGAGACGGACCCATGCCCGAAACGGAAAGGCCCATTACGGTTCAGCCCGTTACGGTCCTGGAATGCTTTTCCGTTCCATGAAGCATCTCTTTTCGTCGTGAATCTCCCCATCGAGTCATTGCAGTGACTGGGCGATTGTACACACAGTTTGGAGGGGTAAACCTTGCAGTCGAAGTAGAGCACCAAGAAATGTAGTATTTTATGTACGTTTGCTACATGTCCTTACGGTTGTTTCTCCTCTGCTTGCATTTCAGATATGACAGAGGCCAGTCTGCAGTCTCCACCGTTGCTGCCTCAGTGTATTCATCCTCCAACCTCGTGTAACCCTCACTCCATCTGCGACCGCTGCAGACGGAACAACGGAATACCTCTGTGCGAGCAAGACAACCCGTGTGTGGAGTGTCTACATCTCACCCCAGAGGATTGGAAAGCCCTGTTACGAAATAGGGCCAAGAACAAACGCAGGAGGGATAAGCGCAAATTTCTCTCTTCAGCCTCGTTTGTTACTCGTGAATTCATCCAGGATACCATGAAAAAAGCCAGCTCCGTTATTCTGAGCCAGGTCTCCACTCCCGTGCACGTTGACAATTGGATGCTACTTCATCGTTTAAGAGACATAAAAAATCCAAGAGTAAGGGACGTGCTTTTTCTGAGACTGTTCCGGAAGGGAAAGAACGGGATCTTCTCCGTGAGGCATGGGCATCATCTCCCAGAGTGAAACCCATTGGCAGTCCGAAGGGGGCATTCAAGTCTCGGTCCGTGGAACAGGTGACTGTTACACATAAGGATACGGGAACAGTTCTTTCGGCGGTGTCAGGCCAGTTAGGCATTCCCCCGCGAGAGGATTTATCCCCCCTCCCCAGCTACAGCGTCTCCCGAGTGATTTTTCAGCGTTCTTGTCCATGCAGTCGCAACTGCAAAAGCAACTTTTGGATTAACAACATCAAGTACAGAAGCAGGAGAATCTGCTTAGTCAGAAACAGGAGCCCAGACCATCATCTACTACGGTTTCTCGTCCTCCTCCGGAGGATCAGTCAGTGGCAGCGATGTCGGGCTCGCCCCCACCTCACCTCCCACTGGATTCCAACTTGGAAATTTCCGAGACGGTCACTATCAGTAAAGAGGATTCCGTGGGTGTGCCCCCCCCCCCTCGGGCCAAGTCTCTGTGTTGCTAGAGGAGGACGAGGAAATCGGGCCAATGGAAACTTCCTCTCTCGCCACAGTTCCAAGCAATAGAGAGAGGGAAATTTACACCCTATTAGGGGAACCTCAAACGTCACAGCTATTACAATCTCAGCTCCCAGAAGCAGCATCTGATGAACAGGAGTCGGAGGTTGAGGACGTAGAAGGAGATTCCGAGGGCACACCGGTGCATTCCCGTTTCCATCTACCATTACGGGCAATTGGTCAGGTACGGTCCCCAGGCCGGGGACAAAGACTTTGGAGAGACCCAGCGGCAGCGGGCAGACACTCTATCCGAACTCCCTCTCCACCACTCCTTACCCCGTCGGTCGAAGGTGCAACCCCCTCGAGTTCCGCTTCCACGATCGCACCGGAAGACGTGCCGTTCAGGGATGCCATTCAAGAGATAGCCCGCTTAGCAGAGGTCTCCTATGGCTCCCCACATTTAGATAAAGAGGATCCACCCATTCGTATGACATCTCAGGCCGCTCCACCACAACAGGACTCCTTCATTGCATTAGCCACCAGCGAGGGCGTTGCTCATGCTGTCACGGTCCGCGCGAAGGAATTCAAGAAGATGGATGCCGGTGAGGGTCGCACACTGTCACGGTTCCACTGCCTAGTACGACCAGGCCCATATCGGTCAGCGAATGAGGAAATTCCCCTGGAGGCACTGGAACAACCCGTGAAGCGTACAGTCTGGATGTATGTAGTGCGTAGTGACTCGGACATTCCATTAGTGGAGAAAGACGCCAAGACCATTGAGGCGTCTTCTCGTCACATCCTGAACATTATGTCGTTTCAAGATCACACACTGAAGCCACTGAAGTTCCGTTGGGAAGAGCTTCGCCTCAGTGATCCTGTGTCTTCTAAACTGATGGAATTCTTTTCAAATTTGAAGAAAATCTGATGAGGATTGTTTGAGAACAAGCATTTTGAAAATTGGCAACCGAAATATTTCAAATGTCCTCCCCCCCCCCTCAATTTTTGGCGGATCACCAAAAAATAAGTTTTAAAGAGAGGCCTACCTAGAGAGCATTCTTGTAAAATGTGAGAGGAATCTGATCAAAACTGAAGGTGAAGAAGCATTTTAAGTAAAAGTTTACACACGTACATACAGACGACGGATACCCCCTATTGATGGAATAAGACAGCCCGACAAAGTCGGCTGGTCTAAAAGGCCGTTTAGAGGATCGGCCAAAGAACATTGCTATCAAATTTCATAACAATCGGACCAGAAATATACGAAGAGTTGCATTACAAAGAATTGTTTAGATATACATAGAAGCACACCCATAACGGACAACAAATTCCCCCAAAAATAATGAATATAGCCCAGCGAAAATAGTCGCCTGGCCTAAAAACTGCATCCGGATACGGATCAGACCAAATCCGGATATGGTACAGGTTAAATCACTTTCTGGTCTCAAATAGCTCAATACTGACACGTCATCGGCAGAGACAACGCTCAGAGCAGATAATAGAACAGAAACAAGAAATATACACGCATATATTTACAAAACGGTTTTCATAAAAGAAATAATTGCAAAAATAAAAATTACTAGTATTAAAATGTATTTGCAAAGTATTAACAAAAGACGCATGCTTCCTCACAACTGCTTTACTGAGTCAGCCATACCGAAATGTAGATTTGCTTAGTTTATGGCAAATCACATGCCTTGCGAAACCCGTCCACCAACCAATAAAAACCGAAAAACGCAAACGACAGGAAGGTTTTTAACGGTAATTAACAGACTTGTTTCATAGCAAAGCGGCATGTCTTTGTTTTCTATGGAAAAAAGCATTTATTATATTTTACGTAAAGATAAAGTGGAAATTTTTCAGCCAGGAAAAATAATTAACTTTGTTTCTGATTTATCAATCGGGTCACTAAAACCGAAAAAGTGACCCAGTCGCAGAAATAAAGAAATGAACATAAAAATTACGGAGAAGGTTTGGGATGTCCGGTGGAATGCTGGGACTTTGCTTTCAATAACTTGAACGTATTTCTTTATTTTATAGCGGATCAATCTTGTGGCACATGATCACATCACAGGTTAAAAAAAATAATTTTAAAATTTTTCTGGCACTTTAAATCTGAGCTAAAATAAAAATTACAGCTGTTTATGCCCAGTTACACTTTGGTCTCGAAAACTGCTACTCTAAACAACTACTTAGGAGCTCCCTCTATAAAAGAAAATCGCAACATTTATTCCGTGATTACATGAAATTCAGCACTACAACCCACACTGTAAACTTGATTCACTTACAAGTTTTAAGCTAACGATAACTTCCTCCCAATGCACACATAATTAATTGTCTCATTAATTTATCTTAAAGAATTGAAATATATTATAGCCTGCTTGATGAAATTTAAGCAGAAGTTCATTCACCTTTGCTAGAACTACATTCATAATGCAGGAAATTCTTTACATAAAGGAATTCAAACATCAAACTGAATTTCTACCAACTGACTGAACTTCCTCCTCACTACAATACACTTATCTGCAGTCGATCCGACTTTCTGCTATCGAGACATTTTGCTTAACAACAGATAAATTTTTCGCAATGACGCCTTTCTCAATTTCACCATACGCGTCAAAAGTTGATACAGTCATCGGACTGACCCTTTAGCAAGATCTTTGCACACAAGCTCATGTTCAAGTTATACACGTTATATGCATGTTTTACGTGATGACGTCATGTTTCGTTTTCGTTCGTTCTACTCGCGACAAAATGTGACAGAATCTGTCGGACCTACCAAGCAACAATCCCACCAACTTTGAACTCACTCGTTGTTTAGCGGCTGAGAAATCTTACATACCAGATGTTAACGTAATGACGTCATACAACTTTCCTAACTTCGCTACATCCACCAACAGTTGGAAGAAGCGTCCGACTGACCCAAGCACCACCCATGTAAAATTTGAGGTCTACATGACTTTCTGTTATCGAGATGCTTTGCACACAAGATCTTTTGCTTTTATATATATATATATATATATATATATATATATATATATATATATATATATATATATATATATATATATATATATATATATATATATATATATATATATATATATATATATTAAATGTGATGACGTCATATGCCATAGTCGTTCGTTCTACTCGTTACAAAATTTGAAAGAATCTTTCGAACCAACCAAGCAACAATCCCACCAGAGTTTGAGTTTTCTCCGATGTTAAGCAGCTAAGAAATTTCGCACACAAGACTTTTACCTAATGACATCATACGCCTGCCCTAAAAATGTAACATGTGTCAAAAGTGGACAGAACCGTCTGACTTAACCAAGGAAAAAAACGGATGAAGTTTGAAGTCGATCCGACTTTCTTGTACAAAACATGTTGTTCACAATAGACTGATACACACAATGTACACATACATACATAGAATGTACAAACACTGTATGTCTCTAAACGCTGTGACAAACACTGTATGTCACTAAAATCTAATAACATGAACATTTTTCTGTTTATGATGCCCTACCACGCCATGTAGAGATAGACAAGTTTATCAATGAAGCCACGGCCGAAATTTGGTGACGTGTGTGCCGTTCTGTTTTGTCCGCTGTACCGAAATGTCCGCTAATTATAAACTGTTCCCAAATATCCGCTAACCCTGTTCCAAAATGTCCGCTCGACCCGTATTGTCCGCTAACCCTGTTCCAAAGTATCCGCTCGTTCCGTATTGTCCGCTAGCTCTGTTCCAAAGTTTCCGCTCGTCGTGGTTTGTCCGCTAACCCCGTTCCGTTTTATCCGCTGGCAGTGTCCGCTAAATCTTCAATTTTTAACCCAGCCGACTTTTCGTTCTGGGTTAGTCGTATCACTACACGGGGCTTGAATATATGTGCGTATGTGGATATGTGCGTATGTTAAACTTTTTTTTAAAATGCTACACCTCCAACAGTTTTGCTCCAATCGTTTTGATGTTATGTAGGAATGTTCCCTGGGTGGTCCCCCACCTGGCTATTACTTTTTTGACGATTGACGAAAAACTGACAAAATGGCGGCACTTTTGTGCCCTTTTGACCCATTTTAAAATGCTGCTCCTCCTTCAGTTCTACACCAATCTACACCGATGTTTCGCAGGGATGTTTCCCAAAGGTTCACCTACCAGGCTATTATTTTTAGCGGTCCGCCAAAAACTGCCGAAATTCCGGAACTTTGAAGTTTGCCAAAAACTGTAATAAATGGTACCCGCTTGCAATGGTAAAATCTATCTTGTCAAAGACACATTTTTTTAGTGTTTCGACATAATTATCAGCTTCCAAATTATTATCTGGAACTAGGACATCGAAGTAAACATAATGTTATCTCTTTTGAGTACAAATAGTCAAATTCGGTTTTCTAACCGTTTTCGAGATAATGGTCAACTTCCTGATTTTGGCCTTGACCATGACAGGAGGTTCGCCTAGGCAACTTTTACTTAACGTCTGTTAGGCCCAAGGGGACCTGAAATTTAATTTTAAGATATCCTGCCATATTTTGCCGTGATTAACTAAATGAAAAGATACCAAATGTTGTACAATCTTCGCGATACTCGGTTCGTTACACAAACGACTGAAACGGCTAGTTTATGATATGCTGCCCTCGCAACAAGCGCAACACTCATTCACGACTGAAACGGCTAGTTTGTGATACGCTGCCCTCGCAACCAGCGCAACACTCACTCAGTTGGTCTAACCGTTTTCGAGATAATTGTCAATTTTCGGTTTTTGACCATGACGAAGGCGGTCAAGGTCACCGAGGTACCTCTTACATAATGTCTTTTAGGCCCAAACGGTCGAAAATAAGCTCAAAATCGCCGTACTAACCGTTTTTGAGATAATGGTCAACTTCCGGTTTTTCGCCTTGACCATGACAAAGGAGGTAAAGGTCACCGAGGTACCTCTTATATAATGTCTTCTAGATCCAAAGGGTAAAAAATAAGCTCATATTCGCCCTATCTCTATCCGTTTGCGAGATAATGGTCAATTTCCGGATTTTGACCTTGACCATGACGGAGGAGGTTAGGTCACCGAGGTACCTCTTATATAACGTCTTTTAGGCGCAAAGAGTCGAAAATAAGCTCAAAATCACTCTATCGCTAACCGTTTCCGAGATAATGGACAATTTTTCTATAACGGATTACGATATGACCTGACCTTGACCTTAACCCTAATTGTCAAGATTCAGTCCACGTTGTTACTGCCTACTGACACCGTACACATGTTGATTCAAGGATTTGTGCGCTATTTCCAATAATTTTATGTGATAAGTAGGGGATTTGAAAAAATATTTTGAACTCAATTTAAACTTGAAAGTCAAGGTCAGAAAATTTTGCGGATTTCACGACAACTCATTACCCTTTATGTTTCTGCAAAATGCCGTCTTTCTATTACAAAGCCTGCAGGAGGAGTTTTTTGAAAACCACTTTAAGATCAAAAATACTTTGACCTCAATTTGACCTTAAAGGTCAAGGTCAAAACAATTTCACGGCATCTCATCACCCTCTATTTCTGTGCCAAATTTCATCGTCCTACGTCAAATAGCGTAGGAGGAGTTATCTGGAAACCTCCGAGATGGAAAAAGGAAGGAATAAACAGCCAAAATTCTTAGCAAAGCATACTCATTTGCAAACTATGTTTGCAAGTGGGAATAACTGAATTGTCAAACCGTTCATTTCTCTCAGTCTTTTTCACAATCGTGGAAAGTTTCTTAGGTGCTTCTCCACCTGGACTTTGCTTTTTTCGCAAATTATAATGACAAAAATGCCGAAATGGTGGAATTTTAAAACTTTTGTAAAATTCTGTAAATGTCGGTAAATACATGAATCGTCAAAACCCAACCTCTCCAACATCCCTTTTCAGTGAGCTTCCAAATCCGAATTAAATGCCGAATTAAATATCATTTGGTAACTCGGCTGGCTCATGTCATTGGACATGCTTGTTTAATTGTCGTTAAGAAACTGGCAAAATGCCAATTAAATTTATTGTCAACTGCATTAATTCAGTTAATTGTTGTGTGTATTTTTTGTTTATTGTGACGTGCCCCATTACGTTTATGTGATCGTCGTCATCGTCATATTTTGCTTCCGATTTGCATATCTGCATAAGACATGAATGGAAGAATTAAAAGCTTTTTGCAGGTATTGTAAGTAAATTTTCGATATTTTTAAAATTACCAAAAGCGAATGAAACGTTAAAAAGTAACATTAGAGAGCTTAAACAGTTCCAAAAAACTCCTCTTAAGCTATTTGACGTAGGGCAATGAAATTTGGCACAGAGATAGAGGGTGATGAGATTTCATGAAATCCACAAGACTTTCTGACCTTGGCCTGGAAGTCCAAGGTCAAATTGCGGTCAAAGTATTTTTTACCTCAAAGTGGTTTCACTGGTTTGCCGGAGCAATAACGATAAAAGAAGTTCAAAAGCTGCCTGAAAAACAAAGAATCAAACCAATTTTTGATAACAAAGCCCATCTTAACCCAATTAAGGCTGGAAAAGTGCAAGAACGCTATCAGATAGATTTAGTTGACATGCGTTTTTATTTATGGTATTTATGGCTCAAACCACTGCAATCGAAGTGTAGTAGAGAGGCGACCAAGGTCGTAAATAAAATTTATTTGAAGGAGGGATATCCTTGTATAATTCAGTGTGATCAGGGTACTGAGTTTTAAGGTCATTTTCACAATTTTGTAAGAGGCATAATATTCAACAAATCAGGGCCGACCATACCATCCCCAAAGTCAGGGAAAAATTTATCATGGAAGAAAAAAAAATGATTCTGATTTGAAAACAAAATTAGAGAAATGTGCAATATTATAAATAAGGAATTCCATAGCTCACTAGGTATGACACCCTTTGAGGTATATTTTGGACGGCCATCAGAAAATGATTTCAGAAATCCAAGTAATTATCTTCCCTCCATGCAATCACTTCGACTTAAGGCTGTACAAAATTTTAAGGATGAGGCCATAAAATTGGCAAAGAATATGCTAAAAACATAAGTCAAGTATATATTCAAGGGAGAAGAAGTTTTTGTTAAATTAACAAGCAAAAAGTTAAAACATAAAAAGCAAAGTAGTAAAATGTATCCCATTTCAAAAAAGTTTCAAAAATATATAATCAAATTTGAAAATGGGACTTTAAAAACTGTGAGAGTAAAAGAAAAAAAGAAATTTGGATACTGAAAGATGAATTTTAAATTTGAAAAGGCGTGTGAAAATTCCATGCCAGTGCGGCAAGTGTGAATGCAGATTGGTTTCTGATAGGTTTTGTTCGTATGATTTGTCACGAAAATGCTGCTTGCTTAGTTCTAAATCTTGCATAAATCCTAGCTATTCTTTAAAAGCTTTTAGCATAAATGATTTTGTTTAAGTACAATCGTCAAAAAACTGAAATGTTTGTTAACACAATAAATAATATTGAGAGACTTATTCCTATGACAACTTGGTTTGAAACGCTCTGGCTTATAATTTAGTTCCTGTTTGCAATATACCTAGGTACGGCAATTGCATATTCCATGCAATTGCAGCTGGTTTAAATGGCACATGGCACAGAACTGGAATGAGTACTTAGATGATCTTGAAAATGGGACATGGGGGACAATATTCCCTTAATCACTATCTCACACATTTTTGATAGAAATATTGGGGTGATTTCCAGTGTAAATCGAGATATTACTTATGTAGGAAATGAAAACCACGCTTCAAATCGTATAGTATACTATACGAATATAAAACTCATTACCATTACCTTGAGTCTCTAGATATTGATAAAACAAAAAAGACAAAAATAGCAAATTGGCTGAAATGGGTGTGGATGAGTTTTTGAAGATGGGTTGAATACGTCCACAAATTGTACTGATTGAGAAACAATTGATGTTAAGCCCACCGTTGGACTGTATGTTACTCGAAGCCACGTGAATTTATTCGGCTGTTTATTAATTTCAAATAAGAAAGACTAGCAATCGAGTAATGATGCGGTGCAAGTTTTATTCCGCGTTGGGCGTTGACTTCGGGCACTGATTCTCTGTGTCATAACAGAGAACGAACAACAATTAAGAAACATGTGAAAATATACTTATAAACGTAATGCAAACACTCATATTACGGTGAAGCTGCATAGAGGTTCCGATACTCAACTCAAAAGTTTTCTGACTAAAATCAACAGAAGAGACCGACAAAAACGCAACAATTTAACCTTAATGCTTACTAGTAACATGACAGAACATACCAAATATTGCGGTCTTCCAATCTACAAGCCTGAAATGCTGTTAACTATTCCTCAGACTCCTATGAAATTTGCAGTTTCCACTTGAATTCTTGTTATTTTCACAATAACTTAACAATATTCCGCTATCGTTGTTATCCGCTGTGAAGTTCACAAGCAAATTCAAATCCGTTGTTTATTTATCGTGGTGCATAAATTCTTATGATTTCAAGTTGTACTAATTTTTATACTAACAAATGCCGCTTATATTCACTCGGAGTCAACGGAGTAATTTCGTTCTAGAACGTGATTGGCTAAGATTAACGAGTAAGGCATACCCCTAGCCCTGACTGTAAAACGATGTTAAGATTAGCGAGCAGGCCAAATTAATCCCAACAGCAGGAATGTCGTGCGACGCTGGCACTAACTGCAATTAAGGGGCTGAGTGAGTAAGCGATGTCAGGAATAGCGAGCAGGCGAACTTGATCCTAACATTGGGGATGGCATGTGACGCTGACACTGATTGCAATTAGGGGCAGGTGTTAACCCCAATAACATGAGTGCAATTGACTTCCGAATTTAAAAATACAGGAAATTATTAAAACTTAATTTACAAACCGAAATTAAATTTTTGAAACAATTTTAAAATAAGTGTCGAAAAAGCATACTCTGACGAACATCACGATACCAAACTCAACATATTTCGATAAAAAAGTTGATACCCTTAAAACTACGATACATATATTTAAACAGTCCGAAAAACAATTTGTGGATCGACAGTTCGTGATACGGAACTTGGTGAACTTAACAACTGAGAAGGAGAACAAACCTGCAATTGCAAAAAATATCTACCTGTGTGATTTACCCGATGAAATTCTTGAAAGAAAATATTTAGGTGTGTTATTTGTGGCTGAGATTTTGCATATATTGGAATATTGAAACACATATCAGAATTTTCGATCAGACTTCAGACCAAATTTTCGCGAGAAATTTGTTTCAATCCCAGTATAGTTAAAATTTTGACTGGAACACAAGTATCAATAGAACACCAATATCAAATTTCCGTTGAAAAATTAATTAAGAACTCCGGTCGATTCAGTGGGCTTTCTATTTATATGAGAGACATGATATCTGGGTACCCAAAGTGGTTTTTTTTTGGTATACTGGTGCTAATGGCGTCGAACAAGCCTGGCAGGCTGGTCTGACGCAGTTATTTTCTTTTTATTAGAATGATAAAAACTTGTTGGTAAGAAAGGTTTCTTTATATTAAGTTTGACGCAGTTATTCCTTTACTGGAATGATAAAAACTAGTTGGTATTGCTTAAGAAAAGATGTTTTGTATTAAATTCGACGCATTTTTTCTTTTTATTAGAGTAATAAAAACTGGTAGGTAATTTCTTAAGAAATGTTTTGGTTTGTTGAGTTCGATACAAATATTCCTTTTATTAGAATAGTAATTAATTTTTTAAATAAAATCATGTGTTAATTTTAAACATATAGTTATCTTTTGTTAGCTCCGCAATTCAGTTTCTTTGTACATGCTTGTTCTTATCTTGACACTTATTGTCATAATTACGTCACAGGTCACGTGACCAACCCCCCTAACTCTAAACCTACTATGTGTGGAACACGTTTTGACGTTATAATAGGCGGCGTAACCACAGTGAGGAAGTGAGGACCCCCCAGGCAGCATAACCACCTAGGAACACCTAGACGTCATAATGACTCCATTTTTAAAGTGAAAAATTTTACAACATCTGAAATGTTTAACCGATATCAATCAAAATTTTACCGTTTGATCCAGTTTTATGTCTGATTTAGCTGAGGCAATTGCCTCAGCTAAACGACTGCACAGGATTATTCACCACCACGGAAAATTAGCACAAATGAGTCTTCCGGCCATCCTTTAAAAAATAAAACTTTAGGATGAAAAACCTATGCTTATAGCCACATATGCAAATAGCCTGGGACAACTTTATTAAAAACTAGACATAAAACTGGATCATGCGGTAAAATTTTGATTAAAATCGGTTAAACATGACGAAAGTTATCTACTTTTTTTTTAGTTACAATTTTGGGATGTAAACATTATGTTTATAATCACATATGCAAATAGCCTATAACAGCTTCATGTAAAAACTAGACATAAAACTGGATCAAACGGTAAAATTTTGATTAAAATCGGTTGAACATGACGAAAGTTATCTACTTTTTTGTTTTTTTTTTTTTTAGTGAAAATTCGGGATAAAAAAATATACTTATAGCCACATATGCAAATAGCCTGTGGCAACTTTTTGTAAAAACTATGCATAAAACTGGATCAAACGGTAAAATTTTGATTAAAATCGGTTGAACATGACGAAAGTTATCTACTTTTTTGTTTTTTTTAGTGAAAATTTGGGATAAAAAATATACTTATAGCCACATATGCAAATAGCCTGTGGCAACTTTTTGTAAAAACTAGGCATAGAACTGGATCAAACGGTAAAATTTTGATTGATATCGGTAAAAGATTTCAGATGTTGTAAAATTTTCCACTCTAAAAATAGAGTCATTATGACGTCATAAGTGTTCCTCACTATGGTTACGCCGCTTGAGAGGGGGACAAATGGGCGTTCTGAAACACTGTTCCAAAACGCCCATGGGCGTTTTTGGAAGTGTTCCAGAACGCTCATTTCTATACTACTATTTGATGCATTTTACGTTGGCAAATTAAGCACAATTTTGTCAAAAATTGTTCTTAAGTAAGGTTTTTGTGCAAACGATGGATGTGTTGAAATTAAAAAAAGAGAAAAGCATACAAAGTATGTTTCATTTGCCATAGGATACAAGTTAGTACACACTTTTGAAGATGCAATGACCGTTTTAGGCCCAGGGGAGGGTGAGGTGTAAGCTCGTGCTCACCCCTCCTCTTTTCAAAATTTAAAATCGCCTCATCAGATATTGAAATGCTAAAACTTTCCACACCAACCCCCTTGCTCCTTATGACATACAAATCCAATTTTTATCTTTTTTAAACCTAAACTAAATAATAAGCGGGCAAATAATAAGAGATTTAGCGGACACTACCAGCGGATAAAACGGAACGGAGTTATCGGACAAACCACGACGAGCGGACACTTTGGAACAGAGTTAGCGGACAATACGGAACGAGCGGATACTTTGGAACAGGGTTAGCGGACATTTTGAAACAGTTTATAATTAACGGACATTTCGGTACAGCGGCCAAAACAGAACGGAACATCTGTTTTGAGTTGTGTATTACAGTTTTAACTTTCTTTTGCTTCTTCTCCTCTTGTATGAAGAGGCGTGAGAAACAAAGACATAGAAATTTTATTTTGGTTGGTTATTTCTGTTTTTGATCCTCAAACAAACCATCTACCCGTCTTTTAGGGGCGCGCCCCCCACCCCTATTAGGGACAAAAAGCTCAGTCATTTAGGTGATTTTAATACAGTTTCCCTATATTATTTTGCATCTTCAGCAACACTAAAGAAATAGCAAGCAAACAAAACACACACAGAAGAATGTGATTCTTGACTGGGGTTTGAACTCACAACTTCTTGTTTCGCCTTCTCGATTATCAGTCCAATACCTTACTACTTCAATTATCGAAGCAAGTGGTCACTCGACCAGTAAAGAAACATC
Source organism: Protula sp. h YS-2021 (assembly GCA_949752745.1). Classification (NCBI taxonomy): domain Eukaryota; kingdom Metazoa; phylum Annelida; class Polychaeta; order Sabellida; family Serpulidae; genus Protula; species Protula sp. h YS-2021. The sequence goes on from OX457028.1 coordinate 27,061,264, forward strand.
AAATCACCACAGCAGACTCCCCACAACTGAAAGGCATCGTCGCTGGACTAATACAAAGCAAGGAAATTTTTGTATCAAAGCGGTTTTATTAATGCATTCTAGTTATTTGTCCGACATCTAATCAAACTTTTTACCGCGACCTTGAAAAGACGTCAGAAAATCGACGTTAAATAGACGTCGAAAAATCGACGTTGTATAGGCGTCGGATTCACAAGTAACAACAAATCTTGTGTTACCGCTCACCGAAAACTGTGGTCCTGGCAGTCACGTTGAAAAAAGATTAAAACGAAAACGTAAAATGTGGGAATGGCAAGACCGCGCATATTTGGTCAACTTACTTCCGAAAAAATATTCATGGAAATGAACTTCATACATATACTGCTCGACCGAATAAACCAAGGGTGGGGGTGTTATGACGGAGGGGTGACCACCCTATGTTGCTGTCTAGACGGCGATTCTAAATTAAGATTTTGGCGACATTTATACGACGCTGTTCCGTCGTTTGTACAACATTGACAGATGACGTTGTTTCGACTTCCATTTGGACGCTTTACACAACGTTGATTAGACGTCGGATAATCGGGTGCAACGCTTATCCAACGTTGTTACAATATTGCAAGTATATTCCGCACTTACCCAACAGAAAACCTCATTATTGATTTTATATACAAATTCTGCTTTCATTTACAGAAAGAAGAAACAACCATAGCAGTAATAAAGTAAATGCTGTTAAAATAAAAAAAACAACATGCAAAAATATAAACCAATTTGCAAACATTCTCTTCATGACTTTAAGAGATAACCAGTTTACAGCCAACAACTTACTCTTTAAGCAATGTACAACAATTCTTATTTTTTATTTGATATTAATCTAGTTATGAATATTTCAAGTTCAATTCCGACATCGATGATTATAATTATTGATTTACTGCGTAAGTTCGCGTTATGATTATTCAGCGCATTTCTTCAGCTCAGTTCAAAATTCTCAATCCCACAATAACGTAAGGTGGAGCATGAACAATACTCCTCAGGGACATTTCTGGGATTTTGCTACTAGGGGCCGATTTTTTTTTTTTTTTTTTTTTTTGTTTTGTTTTGTTTTTTTTTTTTTGGTTGGGGGCCATTTTTAAAGCCTTGGGGCCATAAAATGAACTTACCAAGAGAGACAAATTAGATTGGGTTTGCAAAATATTTTCTTCCCAGGCGATAAACACAGTTGATTGCTTAACTAGCTTAACAATGTTTGATAAAAAAAAAAGAACACACTCCTTTGAACCGTTCTTAAAATATTATTGGAGACTGATGGCGTTCCTACTGCTTTTTAACTCATTATCAGAGTAAGTTATGAAAATGATAAAAAAATACGAATAAAAAAAATCATAAAAAGTTATGAAAATAATGCCCCCACGCGCATACCACGAGAAAATGGCCCAAAAAAAAACTGGGGGCCATTTTCAGAATCTGGGGGCGATGGTTCCCATGGCCACCGCCAAAATAATCCCTGACTCCTGTTTATCGTTATAACTAAAGTGACAAATATAATTATTAGTTTTTTGCTTACAGTAACATGTATGTTAATCATTTAGTGGTGATATTATGTTATGCTTTTAAAATTGCGTTTTACCAGATTTATGTGGGTGTATGCGAGTGGTAAAATTTGTATGTGAGAGGGTGATAGTATGTTATGCTTTGAAAACACATCTGCGTTTCACCAGATTTACTTACTGTAGCTGTGTGTGTCTGTGTATGTGGTGTGTGTGTGTTTTCCGCTTTATTGCGCAAGGTATTACAGATGTATTGTTAGAAGATGTTTTGAGTGGTTCACTCATAATATTTCTCCAGCATCTCTTGACTGATGGCAAGCTTATTCTGCAGCACTCTGCGCTTGGACTTGAGATAATCCCAACCGATGTAGCCAACTTCCAGGTGCCTCTCGCCCGCCACGGTCTCGGTGAACGCTTCCCTGCCGTGCATGACGCGGAAGTTATCCACGCACATTATCTCACCTGTAGTTCATGAACATGATTAGGGTAACTAGGGCAATTTTACACGCTGTTGGATTCAGGGCGTTGTGATTGGTGTTGAAAAGTTATGAAATGTGGACATTTATTTACTGTGTTGGTATCTCAACATAAATTTGATTAAAATTCGAATGTCTCCGTGGAGTTTTTTTTTCAGGTGACGGGGAGCGAGACATTATTTCGAAGGACCAAATAAACCCCCAATTACAGAGATTATAATTGTCAACAACTCTTATGCTTTAACGTACAGTATATGAGACCCTAGGAGACAACGGCCCAAAAGTTTGAATTTTTGGGCACATAATAATGTACTCCTACGAGGTCACGAAGTTATGGGACTGGAGTTCATTATGTAACGTGAGACAATGAAAAATGCTGATGAACTGCCAACACAGGAAGTAAAGTGACAACTCACAAGCTAAAAAATCAGGTTTACCAAAATAATACAATAAATATAAAAAAAAACGTGCACGGAAGAATTCCCAAATAGACCAAAATTGAGATGATTTTTTTTGGAGGGTGGGGGGGGGGGGGGTTGACACTTGGTATCATATATGTCACCAGGCGAGTGCAAAAAAAAAAACGCGCGGAGAAAGGGATTTATTTTGAGGCCAGACGCGGTTCGCGCGAAGTGACAATTTGTTAAAAAAATAGGTGGAGAGGGTAATTTTCATTCAGTACTCCGCGTTTCCCACAAAGGGGGGGGGGGGGTTGGAATTCTTTAAGAATTGCGTTCTGCGCTTCGTTAAAAATGGGAGGGTGTTATTTCAAAATTATCAGCCGCGTTAAAAATTCCCCCAAAGATTTTCTGCAATCCAATTCACCTCCGTTGTATTGAATAGCTGGAATAAGGCGACAGCAAAATGATGCCGCGTTACCGCTCTTGACCAGCACCAAATCCTGCCATATTGTAGGAGGGTTTTTTTTTTAAAATCTACCTGGTTTTAATTTGTGACGAATGCAATAAGTAGGGTCATTGATCATCCGTTCAAATAGTGTGAGTGCCGTGTAAAAAGGTTTCACTTTCTCCACAGGAACAGCCAGCAGTGAGTCGCGATGAGTATTACTGTACATCACCTTAACAAGTTTCCCAGATTTGTCACACCTGAAATGGAACCGATTTCAGTACATTCAAAAACTTGCAACACAATACACAAATAAACATCTTGCACTGTCCAAGGACATCAAAACATATTTTTAGCACATAGACCCTATTTCAAAAGTTGGAAGAGCCAGTTTGAGAAGCAGGTGAAAAGATGGTGTCAACTATGATGTCCTGACGTGTACTAGCTGGTAAATAGCCAAAAAGTCCCCCAAGAAGCCTCTGTTCCCACAAAATTGTGTTACATATCAAGATTACTTTTCAGCGAAATGTCATATCATTGACAATTTTAAGTCAAAGACATAATATGTTGAAGAGTTTGACTTTCAGGATAAAATATGTAAAGTGTTTGACCTTCAGGTCAACCTGAAGGGCGAAAATAATTGTCACATTTTTGTCAGTTTAAAAAATATCAATATAAATATCTAAATTGATCTATATCTATATTCGAACTTGAAAGTAGTGCGTGATGACTTAAACGAATTACTTATGAACGGAAAACAACATTTTACATTAAACTGACCGTCATGAATTGAAAGCTTAATCAAAAGATATTTTCTAAGAAACGAGATTTTTCGCTCTTGCAAATGGTTCGGATTATTATTGATGCCAAAGGCGTTACTTCGATATCCTGTAAAAACATTTTCGTCAGCCACATTTCCAGAAATCAGATTTTATGTGGATTTTTCCCTGCATGGATTTTATCTTAATAGACATTTTGCACAGAAATGTTTGCTTCGCATTTATTATATCTCGTGCTAAAGGTCTGACAGGCCACGAGGCGCAAACATTTCACGGTTTTGTGGTGTCACTGGTTATTACTTAGAAAGAAATTTTCTACGCAATAGGTCTTTCCTCTTTGTCTAGAGAAAGTGGGACGACTATGACATCAAATTTATCACAAATGGCACAGTCTTGTCAAATTCTGTGGCCCATCCTTTTTACGTTCGTAAGTAAAAAAAAATACCTGAGGAGGAGGAGGAGGGTGGGGGGGGGGGGGGGGGTACTGCCATAGTCACGTGGGCATATAAATTGATACGGAGGCCCTTCACTTTTTCCAACGGCACTCGATGAACTTTTGAACTGAACAAAAAATTAGTAGTGATCTTATCAAATAAAAAAAAACGATATTGTTTATTGATCATGCTTCAGTGATGTTTTCATGTTGTATTTTGCAAAACAAATAAATAAATAAAACAAGCAAAGGTGGGTATATGAACCAAACCATGTCGCTAAACCAAATACATGCATACATAACTTTGAAAACAAAAAATCACCATACTCAAAAGTAGGCTTCTTGGACTGCGTGTGGAAGACGTAATTAAACTCCCCAGCATCTTCGAAGTTAACCGGGATGTCACACAGTGTTTGAAAACAATTCTCGTTGTCCCTTTTCATATCATTAGCCACTTGAAATGCATCGACAACGGTCGTGTCGCCTCCTTCCATTTTAGCTTGTTGTATGCAGTGAAGCATCTGCATCTATTTTTATCATCGTGTTTATAAAATGAACGGCGCATGAAATGTAATACACAAAGTTTAATCAAGATCAAGTTTTATCAAAATACTCACGCAAAAAAAAAAAATTATATCTATGTAATAATCTTCTGTAACAGTACACCCATTGAAGATGTGGTGGGCTTATTCAACATTTGTAATTTTCCATGGCACTTGTTTATTCAAAAACGTCACAATAATCTTGTCCGAATGAAAATACCTTTTAGTTTGGGTAGCTTATTTAAATGTTTTCACACTCTTTTAAAGAACATTATTAACAACTTTTTCTATGATTTTGTGGACTTCTTTAAATTTTACGTGGCTGCTACAATCAGTCAAATAAATCATAACCTCCCCCCCCCCCCCCCCCTCCAGCTCGTGGAATTGCTCTTGAATTTTCTCCAATTGTCATATTTTTTTCACTTTTAATTTGCGAGTTTACACTTGTCACAGGTTTTCTCCGGTTTTGAAATCGTGCAAGTCCATGACTTGATGATGGAGAAGTAAGGATTATTTGGTGGACAATCCCTTTAAATTTAAAATTGAGATTAATGGATTTATGAGTAATATCAACTGGATAAATGCAGAGGATTAACAGAGCCATTTTATGTTGTGAATCTTTGATGTCGGAGATAAACCCAAAGGCATATTAAGAAACTGAAAAAACAAGCGGTCGGCATCTGTGAAAAACATCTGCTCGTATTGTGGGTGATCAGTCTCTATGTTATTCAGCTCTTTTGTCAACATCAGTATATAAAAAAAAACAGGTTTGCCCCGCCCTCCGCTTTTACTCCACCCCTTTCCCATTTTGCCAATTCTTAATCTAGAATAATATCGCGCAAACAAACCTTCTCCTGGAAGAAAATATCTTTAACATAGAAATCAATGGGAATAGAATTTTGTTTGCACGCCACGGCATATTTTACACCATATATATGGCAAAGGTAAACGGTCATTTGCCCCCCCCCCCGGTCAACTGCCCCCCAGTCAACCGTCCCCCTTTTTTGCAACCCGGTCGACTGTCCCCCCTCCCTGCAATTTGACTGGGTGGTCATCTGCCCTCCTTTTTTCAGTGGAAAAAAATTCTTTAAAAAATTAGGCAATTGTGATGTCCCCGTCTACTTCGTCTCTGAAACAATTCATCTTCATTGATCCACTCACCAATATTGATCTTAGGAGAGACTGATCCTTAAATTAATTGCAATTGTAATTGCAATTAGTTTCCTACTGGTGAATTGCAATTTACCGAGGTGCAATACATCCAATAAGATAAATATAATTTTATTTACTGTGTCTTTGTAAGCCAAGAACCCAAGAAAAAACAGTATATGGAGGGGGCAAGCGACCACCTCTCCACTTTGAAGGGGGAGGGGGCAGTCGACCGGGTTGCAAAAGGGGGGGGGGCAGATGACAGGGGGGGGGGGGGCAGTTGACCTTGGTGGGCAGATGACAGGGATTCATATGGCAAAATATGAGTAGCGAAAGCTTGAGCGCAAATTGGCGGATTGCATGTTGGTCAATTTTCTTGAAGTTTCAGATGAAGAAGTAGATTTAATTACCTCTGGTGAGTATTCGAGGTTCGGAAAGTCTGTGTGAAGTCCTAGAGTTTTGGAGTTGTACGCTAAATTACTCGATGTCAGGTTAATTTTCACGGCAGCTATTTCACTAAAATACAGAACGTTCAATGCATCAATCATTCCACATAAAGTATACTTTTGAAATATGAGGAACTTTCTCGGTAAAGTCGAATACCATCGACGATTAGAGACAGCTGTTTAGAACTGTGTCGATTTGTCTTAACTAAAAGCTGCCTTCCATTCCATTTTTCAAGTCAGAAAAAAGAATAACTTAAACACAAACAATGTCTTTTTTATTAATAAAAATTTACCCATAATGACACCCTGTAAGATGTGAAATTCGGGCGCCAATATCATGAAGAACGCCGACCTTTGTGGGTGCTTCTGTTATGAGACATATCCCATAAATCTCCAGATAAATCAGCCAATCAAACAAGCCCTTGTCATCACCAATCAGCTGTTTGTATTGGCAGCAAAGTTTAAAATAAATATACAGAATTAAAAAACGAACACAAGCTCATTTTTTAATAAACAAGTGATATACAGGTTAGTCTAAAAAGAAGATAAAGCAACAATGAACGTATAACTTGTTCAACAATTTTATAATTTATAAATGAAATGAGTAGTAGGAAAACGAGAGTTCGAAAACCGGAAGTGGCGTCATCAGACCCCCCTCCCCCTAGGACATACTATGTATCGACCCCCCTCCCCCGCTAGGACCTACTATGTACCGACCCCCTCCCCCCTCCCCCCTCCCCCTAGGAGGCATAACCCTAAGTCACCTATCAATCATCATGACGTCATTAGTCACGTGACCTGTCAATCATCATTAGTCACGTGACCTGTCAATCATGTGTCATGTGACTCCAACCCTATATGAGGATTGTTTTCCCGAACATTAACCTTCCGGCCTGAATGGCTCACTTGGTAGAGCAGAGGACTCGTAAGTGGATCCATCGTCTGGAGGTTGGTGGATTGATCCCGCCCTCAGGCATCACTTTCACCTTCTGTCTATCATACCGTCATATCATGAGGTTTTCAATGTGAGGACCTCCCCTCCCAGGTCCTCCATGTGAGGACTTCCACCGTCTGTCTATCATACCATGGAGACCCCCCTGGAACATAATACGTACGGACCCCCTCCCCGGGTCCTCCATGTGAGGACTTCCATCATCTATTTATCATACCATGGGGACCCCCTCCCCGGGGTCCTCCATGTGGGATCCCCTTAGGACATGATTCAGCAGTTCTATAAGAGCACATTGTGTGCGGACATGTGTTTCATTCATGCTGTGACTGCTGTTGGAGACACATGGAAAAAAGTGAAAAGTGAAGGATTGACTGGAATACACATAGGAGACGAAGTGAAAGATTGGTTATTCTTTGGAAAAGGAAGTGACAGATTGGCTGGAAACACATAGGAAAGTGAAAGATTGACTGGAATACACATGGAGACGAATTGGAAAAGAGTCGTGGTAAGTGACTTTTTTGTGACTTTTGTGACTCTGTGACATCATGTGACATTATGTGACATCATGTGACACTATGTGACTATGTAACATCATATGGCTATATGACTATGTAAGAAGTATGTAATTGCTATGTGAGCATAATTAGTCTAAAGTATGTATGTCATTATCAGATCGTTCAATAGATCTGCCTCCGTAGCTCACTTGGTAGAACCGAGGACTCGTAAGCAGAAAATTGGTGGTTCGATCCCGGCTCGGGGCAAATCTTTTTTTTTGTTTACTTTTGTGACTATGTAACATCATGTGACATTATGTGACATCATGTGACTGTGACTTTATGTGACTCTGTGACTTTATGTGACTCTGTAACATTACGTAACATTAGGTAATATTATGTGACTCTGTAACATCGTGTGACATCATGTGACACTATGTGACATCATGTGACACTATGTGACTCTGTGACATTATGTGACACTATGTGACTCTGTGACATTATGTGACATTATGTGACTCTGTGACATTATGTGACTGACTTTTTTTAACATAGTAACTATATTTCTATGTCTATTTTCACTAATAATATTTAATTAGTCATATTTCAGTGGTTCTGTTACAGTAACCACACACACGCAAACAGCGTAGGAATAAGTACATGGAATGTCTCGGACTGTGGGAAACGATCGATAAATTTCAGAGTGCACTAGTTCAGAGCGTGGGAACGATCGATAAATTTGAGAAGGAATGGGATTTTCCCCACGCTAAGTCTAATGTTATGTTTTATGTTGTAGCAGTGGAAAAATGGTAGTTCTAGACCAACTTTAACAAATGTAGTTTTTGGAAAACATATGATATATAAATAAGTTTTGGAATTTTACCATGCTACTTATTCAAATGTTCTAAAGTTATAGTAGTGCGAAAATGGTGGTTCTAGATCAACTTTAACCAATTTAGTTTTTGATAACATATGATTTATAAAATAGGTTTTAGCATTTTACCATGCTACTTATTCGAATGTTCTAAAGTTATAGTAGTGGAAAAATGGTGGTTCTAGACCAACTTTAACAAATTTAGTTTTTAACAACATATGATATATAAAATAAGTTTGAACATTTTAGCATGCTACTTATTTGAATGTTCTAAAGTTATAGTAGTAGAAAAATGGTGTTCTAGACCAACTTTAACAAATTAAGTTTTTAACAACATATGATATATAAAATAAGTTTGATCATTTTAGCATGCTACTTATTCGAATGTTCTAAAGTTATAGTAGTGGAAAAATGGTGGTTGTAGACCAAATTTAACAAATTTAGTTTTTTGAAAGCATATTATGTCAACAACCTTTCTTAATGCTTTCAGGTATCGTTAGAACACATCGCTCTCCGCTTTCACCTGATCCTTAACAATGCCAACATTACTTCTTCACCGAGGTGTAGAGACCATGGATGACGTCTTCAAAGTGAACTATGTTGACCATGTGCTTTCAAAGCTTCCTGCTTTTGAATCGGATTGGATTTTGCAAGTGAAAGATTTGCATCAGCATTGGGAAGCTGTTGGAAATATAATTCCAAGAGATGAATTCATCCGCTCATTTCTACGCGAATGTGAAGAACTACTTTTACCATCAACTTATGACATTGATTCAGCATTTATCCGCGCGAATACAACTTGGGCAGCTGAGCTCATGTTAGTTGTAGCTGCTAGAATTATTTTACATTATGATGATAACATTCCATTGACGACGATGCATCAGAACTTGTTCAATTCAACAATGGACGAGCTGAAGTGAATTCAAAGCTTTGTAAAATGTTTGAAGAACTGTAAGAAAGCTGACTCTACAATTTTTTTGATGGTATAAAAGGAGAAGGGTGAAGTGAAGTCATTATTCAATGCGCAGCCATGGAGAAGACATGCAGCTTTAAAATTAGTGCAAACTTAATCATTACTGTGGAGCATGAGCAATTTGGACCATTTCTTCGGATCAAACGTTGAGAGAGATGGCTTGCTTTAGCACCAAACTTGTGGCAGATTGTGTGTGAGAGATTAACGTTGATGGCTTGAAGTCATTTCATACCTAGACATGCCTAGACATACCTAGACATGCGCTATGTGAGTTTTGTGCAAACATCACTGTTTGAAGGGAAAGAATATACGCGTTACATCAACATGAATGATGGTGAATGGGAGACATTGCTTCAGGAAATGGATAACATCAACTCAGTCTTATTCGCCAAACCTGAACCATGTACGGAATGTCATGGGAAGAAAACTCCTATCAAGCTACAAAAGGACAATCGAATGAAAGTGTCAAAGCTATCCAAGAAAAGACTGGCTGAAGTTCGATTGGAGAATATGAACGTGCAAAATCAACTTGGAATTACCTGTGAATATTGTTTTGCTTACGGATATGCTGAGGATTATGATTGTCACTGCCACAAGTACAATTGCAAGTTGTGTGAACCTGAAAACTTCTGCAACAAGTGTGGCTCACTAACAGTATCTGCAGAGTAAGACTGCAAGTCATTTGCTTGCCAGCCGTCAAAGTGGGCAGACGTGTCAGATGGATGTAGAAACATGTTTCAAGGAGACGTATGTGGACTACATGATAAGTGAACTGGCGCGTTTTGGATCTATTCAACAACTGGAACACTTTGGTATCTATTGGGTACTTGCTCATTCCACGTTGAACGTTCCAAACTTACGCGAGGATTTCATCAAAGAGTGTGTGCTTTCAAACATTGACGGGGCTGAGGAGTTTGATGTGGAAGCAACATATCACTTTGCTCGATTTGATCCAAGACTGTTTGATGAAGTGAGAGGGTGGTTAATCTATATTGCAGTATAGTGGCAGACATGACATTGAGACAATATATTGTGCAAAAAACATATTGTGAAGAAATGTTATTAGCTGTAAAAAAGTTTGCATGTTTAGTATGTCCTGCTTGTCAAAATGAAGAGTGTTCAGACCATAATTGTCATTCTACATGTGTCTATACATATTGGAATGAAGCTAAATATTATATTCATTTAGATATGGTGTTAGATAATGCAAATCAACGTTGTGAAAAATATGGTGTAGATGCTATCACATTAGATGAATCAAGTAGTTGGTTAATGTTCATTGAAGATCAATGGACTCCAACTCTTCACACCATTGTATCAATACTTGATTTGTAAGATATGTTGATTGAGTTGTAAGAAAAAATAAAATGTAAGATATGTTGACAAGTGTTAATCATTAAGTGTTAACATGTCGACGTGGAAAGACTTCTTAACCAATATTTACTTTAAACCTGGTCAACTCGGGGCATTTGCTGGTCCTTTCAAACTTTATCGTATATTAAAAACACATGAACAACCAGTCACTCATTCACAAGTGAAGAAATGGTTACAGGATCAAGATGCCTTCAGTTTACTACAACCTGTAAAATACAGGTTTAAAAGGCAACGTGTCATTACACGTGGTATTGATGACATGTGGGATATTGATTTAGCTGATATGGAAACATAGCTCCCTATAATGATGACACCCGCTTTTTATTGGTTGTCATTGATGTGTTTTCCGAATATTTGTGGGTACAGCCAATACCTAATAAATCACATACCAGCGTCATAGAAGCCTTTCAAAAGATTTTTCATGAAACGCAACGAAGACCACGAACTCTAAGGTCGGATAAAGGAACTGAATTTAAAAACAGATGGGTAAAAGCATTTTTGAAGAAGGAGGGAATACATGCATATACAACAAAGGATGAAACCAAAGCCAACTTTGCTGAGAGAGTCATTCGTACTCTAAAGAGAATGATGTATCGATATTTTCTACATAATCAAACTTATCGATATATGGACATCCTTCCAGACTTAGTGTACAATTACAACCATAGACCTCATGGCTCCCTACCTAATAAGTATGCTCCTGCAGATATTCGTAAAGACAACGAATCGAAAATATTGAAGTATATTTATGTAGACAAATTGAAATTGAAACCAAAGAAAAAAACCCTATAAATTTAAAATTGGTGATCAGGTTCGCATTTCCCACATGAAATATGTATTTCAACGGGATTATCATATAAAGTGGACGCAAGAAGTCTTCATTATCACACATCGTTGTAAGAAGCAAGGAATACACTTGTATCGTATGAAAGACTTTTTGGACAAAGACATTGATGGACATTTCTATGAAGAAGAACTGCAGTAAGTGACAAAAGATATTGAATCTGTCTACAGAATTGAAAAGGTTTTGAAAACACGAAGAAGACGAGGTGTTAAAGAATTATTTGTGAAATGGTTAGGTTGGTCAAAGAAGTTTAACAGTTGGGTGAAAGAAACTGATATTCGAAAATGAAGCATCCATTCACATGTTTGGTCTCTGGACCTACAGGCAGTGCTAAAACTTCTCTATTTAGAGAAATTCTAGAACAAAAGTTAATTAAATCCTCTCCAAAAACCATTTTATGGCTCTATGCAGCAGATCAGCTTTTGTACAAGGGAATGAAAGGTGTGGAATTTTACCAAGGCATTCCAGATGACACTGAAGAGCGTTTTAACCCGAAAAAGCCAAACTAACTCATCATTGATGACTTTATGACCAAATGTCATAGTGATGAGCGTATGACACGTCTCTTTAGTGTTGGCAGCAGTCACCAAAATCTAAGCATTATTTTTATTGTGCATAATTTGTTCAATCATGGTAGAGAAATGCGAAATATTAGTTTGAATACACATTACATCATTCTGTTTAAAAATCCTAGAGACAGTCAACAAATAAGTACATTAGAGCCACAATTGTATCCTGGAAAATCTCATTTTCTCATAGAAGCCTATCAAGATGCTACCAGCAAACCTCATGGCTATTTATTCATTGATTTGAAGCCGAAGACGAATGATCACCTACGTATTCGTACAGGCATTTTACCAAAGCATACACATTACGTATATGTTGATAAAGTAGCGTATGAACAAGAACCACGTAACTTGACCATTCGCAGCCAAGATGTCTAAACGTATTCAAGCGAATCAACCTTTTCTTCACTTGCTCGCACGCAGCGGGCCTAAACGACGTAAATTCTTGCTACAACAAGCTACTAAGGAGGAATTAACTAGCTTGTTCGAAATTTGTTTGAATATATTGCGAGGACATTTGACCTTAAGCTCAAAAAGGTATAAGGAATTCAAGCGTGAACGTCATACCCTACGCACACTGGCAGATAAGAAGATATCACTTCGAAGAAAAAAGAAGTTGGTTAATCAGAAAGGAGGATTTATTGGAGCCATTGCTAAATTTGCATTACCCTTGTTAGCTCAGTTGCTGTTAAAATGAAACATACTTTGAAAATGGTCCTCATTCCTGAATATGAATATAAAATGGTGTTAGAAAAGAAGGGAAAAGATGGTGAAATCAAAACGAAAGTGAATAAACTTTTACGTGGGAAACGAACTCGTGAAAAGGCAATAGAAATGTCTCAAGTTCTTGGCCGTCATTTACCAGCAATTCAGTCACAACAACAACGACAAAAGTCAGTTACGTCATCCACTGCAGAAAAATCAGAAAAGTCCCAACAGTTTCTAAACCATTTTCAACCTATTTATCATGTAAAACTAACACAACTTCTGGCAGAACTTAAGAAATATGGTACGAGATGGACAGATAAGAATGAACTTGTTTTAAAAACGGGTACTGTCATTACAAATTCCAACATTGTTGATTTGTTGAAAGAAACATTGGTTTCTACAAGAAGAAAAGAACGACGAGAATCACCACATGGTTGGAAGCAGTTTATTGAGGAAATTGTAGACGCTAATATTCCAAAAACTGTTTTTGGTAAAAAGACAACTCATGAAGATATTACAAAAGAGATACAACAACGTCAACACAGGTTGTTTCTAGAAGGATGGGAAACTTTTTAACATGGATTAAAGGGTTATGGTGTTGTTGTTGTTGCTGTTGTAAAGAAAATGGAAATAAAAATACTATTCCTGTAAAAATTAGGGTGTCAGTGCTTGTTGTCAAGGAGAAGCAGTAGATACCAATGTAGATTATGTAGATAGCAATTTAGATAACAATTTAGACAGCAATGCAGATGACGAATGTCAAACATGAAGTAATGTGTAGACACATCTAGTCTATCTACATCACATAAACGATTTAGCCGCCATGGAGTCAACAAGTTTTTATATAACTTTACCTAGTAATGCTAGTATGAACTATTATCCTACTAATAAGGCTTCTACTTATCAAATTCGTTTATCTCGAACATTATATTTGAAAGGAAAATATGAAGTAGCCTTAGCTGAAATTCAGTACCCACACACATGGACAACAACGAGGCCAGGAATAGACTATACTCTTCATTATCGATCATCGTTAGAAATATTTTATGCAGTTACCATTCCATATGGTTACTACAGATCCATACCTGAAATATGTAGTGCAATAAATGAAGAATTACAAAAATCTATTAACGCAGACTCTTTTCAGTTAAAGTATGATAAAATTAGTCGAACAGTTTATCTTATTTTGAGAGATGATTATGATATTGTCTTTTCTACTGGATTAGCTGAGATTTTAGGATTTAAGCCAGATAAATGGTATAAAGAATCTGGTCCTGCTGAACATCAATCAGATGTGAAACATGGATTTTATACACTGTATGTGTACTGTAGTATTTGTGAGCCACAAGTAGTTGGAGATTATTATGTTCCTTTACTACGTTCTGTTCTCATTAAAGGGGATGATGGTGATATTATTATGAAAACTTATGAAGAACCTCATTTCGTCCCTGTAAACACATCCAAATTTGATACGATAGAAATGAATATTAAGGATGACACAGGTCATAATGTTTCATTTCAGACTGGGAAAGTGACATGTAAACTTCATTTTCGACCAAAAGCATTATGAAAGATTATCCGTCTGCATATCGCAACCATTTTCTTCGTCAGGTGGGTGGGGAATTACCAGGATTTAAAGGAGCGCGAATACAATATGGAGATCGTATTGGTTCAATACTGGGATCATTGGCTCGCAAAACTATTCCACTGCTTAAGGCAGGGGCTAAAATCGTTGCACCACATCTTAAAAAGGCTGCAAAAGATGTCGCGAAAGATGTTACAGGTCGAGCAGTACAACGTGTAATTGGTGATGTGTTAGGAGGACAAAAGAGAGCGCAACCAACAAAACCTGTCAGAAGGCGAAAGACAGCTAAACGGATAACATCAACAAAATATAAGAAAGATATTTTTTAATCATGTCTTTAATTCATAATCATTCTTGTGAATGTAGTCTTTCTCCATTGGAATGGTTTCGCATACCACCAACGCAAACTGCTGTAGAAAAAGTTATAATGTAGACTATCAACCACTAACTACTACAGAAGAATATCTAGATTTAAAGAATAGTAAACTTCATATTGTATGATGTATTGTAAAGGCTTATGGAACACCAAGCGATGTAGACGATAATGTATCATGTATCAACGATTTGTTTAATGGGTTATGGTCCAATATTGAATTATTTCTAAATGATCGTTTGGTATGACATAGTAACAATACCCATGGTTATACCAGCATCATATCTCATCTCATTCATGACTCGGAAGACAGTCTCCATTCTCAGCGCTCTATGCGTCTTATCTATAAAGATACTGCTGGGTCAATGAATAGTAATGTGGTGAAAAGAGCTAGTCATGAAAGATATGTATCAGGTTTTCATGTAAATGTTGAGGGTGGCGATCTAGCTGAAACAGGAAATAATGGTTTACATAATCGTTATCTGTATACACGTCTAAGCCGTGAGTTAACACTTACAGGTGGTTTAAGGGTAGATTTGTTTGAGCAAGATCGCTATCTTCCAAATGGTATTAGTATGAAATTACGTTTACATAGACAAAAAGATGAATATGTATTAATGGCTGCAAATAATGGTTTTAAAGTAGAAGTGAGAGATGCGTTTTTAACCATTCGCAAAGTGAGGGTTAGTCCAGGTATTCAGTTAAGACATGCAGATGCATTGATGAAAAATCCTGCTAAGTTTATTATTACTAGAAAAGAATGTAAAATTTTAGCTATTCCAGCTGGATTTCAATCTTTTCTGAAAGATGACATCATTTTAGGCCAATTACCAAAACGTATTGTCATTGGACTGGTTCATAATGAATCCTTTGCTGGAACAGTATTGAGAAATCCATACAATTTTGATCATTTTCATCTTAACTATATGCAACTTTACACGGATGTTGAACCAGTCGTATCCAAACCTCTCAAGCTTAACACAAATCGAGGCAAATATCTTAATGCTTTTGAAACTCTTTTCAAATCTTTTGATAGATTGAATGATGAGAAAAGTTCCATTATAAAACGGTAAGATTGGTTTAGAGGTTATGCTTTATTTTCTTTTGACTTAACACCTGATTATGATGGTGATGATCATTATGCCCTTATCAAACATGGGAATTTGCGACTAGAAATGAATTTTGCTGATGCCTTGCAAAACACAGTCAATGTTATAGTGTATGCTGAATTTGATAACATTGTTGAAATAAGTGCAAATCGTAGCATTCAATTCGACTACCAGTCATGAATACGAAGCAGATAGAAGCCATACTGTCCCACGATGTCGCGACAAAAGACTTGCTTCAAGGCGTGTTTTCCATGGACCAGTTACCATCTTTACAACGCGGTGCCTATGTCATCAACACAGACGATCATGATGAGGAGAGCATTGGGTGGCAGTATATTATGACGAAGACCCTGCAGAATATTTTGACTCTTATGGACTTTTACCTATAGACAGTCGTTTGAATAAGTTTTTAAAGTTTAATTTCATTTATAATTCAGTTCCATTACAAACGCCAATAACATCTACATGTGGATTTTATTGTGTATATTAGATAATTCAAAGAGCTCGAGGACATAGTCCTTTTGAAATCATTGATGTATTAAGAAGAAGTGATGGTGATTTTGTTGTAAAGGATTTTGTATATAGACATTATAAACCATTATTTTATTGATGTTGTATTAGTTAAGTTGTATTAGTTAAGTTGTTGGTAATTGTTAATTTTATTATGAATATTGTAAATAAACAAGAAAGTGTTATACAACATTCTTTTTTATTGTGTTATACATTATTTACATTTTAACAATTATTTTACATTTCAACAAATCTATTTTACATTAAACTTTTATTTCACAAATACCTTCAATACATCGATAAACCAATGCCATTCATACCAATCTAAATTAATATATGTATCATAGACATTACATCCACGCTTGTAAATGCTATGAAAACTAGCATAACACTGTCCATTACCAAACTTTATTATTTGAAAATCTTCATGTTCAGACAGTTTCAGTTCATATCTATGATCATTCATGTCATGCCATCACCATAAAACACATGGGATGTGTCAGCTCAATGGACTTGGTACCCCGCATGAGTTGCACTCCTTCCTCTTTGAATTCAAGCGTCAGGTTCTTTCCAATCCAATGCTTGTAATAGAGCATACTATTTTACTGAGTTGAGGGTGATGTAGTCGTAGCGTTCTGTAAGCTCGTCATATTGGCGAAATCGTACAAACACGTCTAGACAGTTCTCAGTCACACGCACTTCTAAATCCTCTGAGAGTATTAGGAGAAAGCCGGGTATCCTCAACTTCTCTAGATGGTCTTTCAACACGGATTGTTCGTCAGGTAATAGAATGATATACTTTCCAAAATGTCTTAGCACAATGTCATCACACAAGTTTCTCAGATATCAGAATCCATTTGTAATGGGTTCATAATCCAACATATAGTCTTCCATCTCGTTCAACAGTCATATCAACAATGAGCTGTCTCCTTGTTTGAAAGACGTTTTTATGCTCGCAAGACGGTGAAGAGTGAGCAGCTTCTAGGAATCGTAAGACTGCGCGCCAATTCTTCATATCAAAGTTAATAAAATTCTGAATATGAAGTATCTGGCACAACTCCATCATAATCCTCTGGATAATCCTGTAAAAGATTGCTCCAGAATGTAACACGTATGTCAGAATCATGTTCAACCACTAACACTTCAACTTTATTTTCAAGTCTACGTTTAAACCCAGATTCAAGCGGTATGTTTTTAAAGTCTTTCCACACTTCAGGTTTAAACCGATAAGCAGAACTTATTATCCGAGAATTTATTATCACTTCATTCCTATCATTTACAGCAAGGTAAGCACCACCGTTAAACACGAGTGCATTCACGATGACAATACCTTGTTATGCGCCGTCTTCTTGTCTTCGAAGCCTTTTATCCACTTCTTTCACTTGCTTCTTCAGCATTTTCCCTTCAGGTATTGTCAGCAAAATACCCTTTTTCGTAGGACGGTTTCTTCCAGTCCCCTCATCTCTGAGTATATTTGCGAATGTTTACTACTCCTTCATTACTTTGTTTCATAATTTTAATGTACTTTCCATTTCCTAGAGAAAGCATTCCATCCCACGACTGTGGTGTTGCTACCGTCTCCACTTTCAATTTCTTGATGATAGTGGTAGGATTTTTCACTTTTAAGTCTTAAACTGTATCTGCAAGAGTATCCATATCAGTTGCAGATCTCTTGCGACTTTCAAGTTCCATGTTAACGCTTCAATGTTTACACCTCAAATAACTCTTACGTTGGAGGACCCACCCTTTTATAACGTTGCTTTGTAATGGCCAAGCGCTAAAGTGGAATAGCCATCATTCAGCACATATCGCTTGTCATATATGGGGAGAGGGCTACTTTCCTCATCTTCTCTGAGAAAAGCTGGTGACTATGACTTCGAATAACGTGTCCTGTAGCCATCGTTTGAGTTTGGTTGAACAAACTGTCTCTATACTGTACATCTTTAATGCGTCTTTGAAAAGCTCGAGTGATGCCTTTAGCTGTATGTTTTTCTTTCCCACCACACAATAAACTGTACATTTTCGGTCTGAGTCCAACAAACTCTTCAATGGGGATGCCTGGTGTCTCATCCTTCATTTTCCCAAGCACCTTTTTGTTCACGTTGGAATGAAGGAAGTGATCTGGCGGATAGTCACTTGTGTCGAACAGGTCAGATTTTTGCTGCATATCTATGTAGATATCTTCCGTTTCTAGGTCGTAACATAGACTGTCGGTGTCGCCGAACAACAACTTTGTCATTGGGATACTTGACCATGATGTAGTTGTAATGAAAGTTGAACATAAGCACTTTGCTGAGGTCGAGAATGGTGAAGCTAACTTGAATGGGTTTATCCAGAAGCAAATCCACTTTGCGCAAATGTACAGCAGTCAAATCTTCGTTGAAAATTTTGAATTTGTGGAAAGAAGGTTTGGCCACAAGTTTCTTGAACCGCTTTTCCTTGTGAACAAGTTCAACATTGATTCGCTTTCTCACATTTTCCATGGTTTTACCAAACACTGAGTTGTTCATCAGTTTGAAGAAGTCTTTCTCAAATGGGTTCTTGGCCAATTTCTCTTTTCTGTGCTCAAGGTAATGTATTTTGCTAGCCATTTGCTCTGTTCAAACATGATGTCGCGATGTACTTTGGTGACTTTCAACCCCAGTGAGACGTACTGTTGTAAATTCCTATAATGAAGTACATATTTCTTCTTGTCATACAAGTTAGGAATGAGTTTTTCACTGGGTTTGTCTTTCATGTTCAGATCTTTCCGCAGCTTCTGACTGTACTCTGACAATTCTCCAACTTTGACACATTTCCGTTCTGGATAGTGATTATGACGATCATGGATTGAATTTGGATATTCTAAATCCACTTCCAAAATAAATCCATTGTCGTCATCTTCAGCTACATCCATGAAGTCGATGGATTCTGGCTCGCTCACCCACATAAATCCTCTTTGTGGCATGCTTTGTGACATGGCCCAACCATACAAGTTGTTTGCGTCGAGGTACATCAGGTAGTTGTTTGGTATCTCAGAATTGTAATCTGCTACGTAGGGGTTATTTGCTTTCGAATACTTGTGTGTGATCATAGATATTCCTCCACGTATGCCTTGCTCAAAAATTTGGTACATGTCAATGTCATTGATCAATTCCAACTTCACCTTTGTCGCTTTTAACATTGCATCCCACGACAGTCCTGGCGCTGTATAGTGGTGAGCAGGATCCAATTCATACATGTTGAGGCATACTTGACGAAAATTTTCAAACACATCAACTAGTAATAACACATTTAATTTCAGGTACAGGTCAGGTCGTGGTATTCGCCAAATGTGGCACAGTTGAATGTATCCGGCACCTTCTGCGCATGCGCATAATCCTCATCGCTAATGTCCTCTTCGCTAAGCTGACTATAAAACTTGTCCTTTGATGGTAGCTGCGTTTCAGTAAACTTGGATGGCTCGTCCACGTAATCGTAGGGGTACACTCCCTTTCTCAGCAGCAAATCTTGTTGGTCACTTTCGTGAATGTGAGAGGTCATGTTGTAGAAGTTATCTTTCCCTTCTGTCGCCAGGTTGGATACCAACTTCTGTACTGAGGTACTCATGAACTGAAAGCTGTCTGTAAATTTCAGATTGCTCATGGTGAATGCAATATATTTCTCAATGGTGTTGAGAATGACTGTAATTGTTTCATCTTTGAATTTTCCAATTTCCTCCATGATCAAATGACTGTCATAGCCTCGTAAAATGTGGAAAAACACAGGAATGATAAAAGAATCGTTATCCCCCTGCCGATCCTTTCTAAGTTGGAATTGCATGTTGCATTCATTGTGCGCTGCTCCGCGATATTTGCATTGGTGTGGTCATGATCTCTCACACGATCTGCTCCTAGAGGCTCATGACAAATGTAGCAATCGACAGCGTTCTTGAAATTCTCTTTGTCTTCGCTAGTCATCACCATTTCCTTTGGTCGCTCTAAACCACGTACAATACGATCACGTTCATTCACCATATGGTCTAAAAAGACCTTTACGGCGTTGTCTCCTCGATACACGACTGGTGCACGTGTGTCATACTGGCTCACAACCCCATAGGCGAAGCTGTTTGGGCGATGATGTTGATACTTGTCCCCTTCTTGATGCTTTTGCGTGAAACATTCAAAGTCGGCATAAATCACAAAAGGTGCTCGCTGTTGTTTAGCTACATTCTTGAACCTGACAAAGGGTTCCTTGCGAAATGATAAACGTTGTGCTCCATTCTTGTCACACACTTCACGATGTTTATCTAAAAGATCTTGTCGTATAAACCCGTGAAGACAGTTGAGACAAAAAAAAGCTGCACACTTATGCTTTGATCGATAAGACATAAGTCTGCTAAAATTCTTGATGATGCAGTAATGCCTCGTCTTGTCATTGCTAATCAGAAGTAAGTTGATTTCTCTCACACTGACGTTTCGACTAAGTTGTATTGGAACAACTACATCTTGCTCATATCCAAATACGTTGATGGCTACATCGTTCTCCTTTTCAAACTTTCGAATGTCAGTAATTGGTGTCGGAAATGTCATACCCTCTACCTTTAATTCCTTCTCAAATGGTTTGTATAGTTTCACGCGATTTGGGTTGCTTTTTGAAGGGTGAAGGTAAGCCAATACTGACCATAAGAAACACTTGTTGTCATCATTCTCAATGTTTATCACACCCTTTGTTTTCTTCACTTTCTTCGGCAGTGGAATAAAACTGCTTGCTTCCAGTGGTGCTGACGTAGCTGTATGTACTTCAATGTACAGTATGTTATCCAATACCCAGCCAGAACCTTGTTGCTCATGTTCATCAAACTTAGTAAATAATTCTTTATAGGCTTCTGGCAAGTCCTGTTCAATATCTGCTGGATTGTATGCTGTATATGTTGGACTGCTGATAAATACATTACCCACTTGCTCTACCATAACACCTTCAGCATTCGCTGTCAGTTTCTTGAAGCGTGCATGCACTACAATGTACCATTTCATTCCATGGTTTAAGGTCTCCAACAAATGGGCCTTGATACGGTTCTCTTGCTGTCGCATTTCAAGCAGTAAATCCGATCCATCCTCAGACTCAAGCCGTCTTTCCTGCGCGTTTTCACCAAGACTAGCCCTTCTGCCTCTCCCTACTTGTCCTGTCTTTTGTTTCTTTGAAACATGTTCTTCATGAGGCACATTTTTCATCTCAGCTGGTATGCATGCATGTGCTTCGAACGCATCCATAGATAGAAATTTCCAAACAGAGAACTGGACCGTATGGCCAAATGTCATCTTGTTCCATCTTTCGTCTCTTTGCTCCTTGCTCATGCTCTTCATGTGCACGTTTCACTGCAGATATAAATTCTGCTCCCGTGCATGCGCTAGCAAACTCGTCACGAACACGTTTCACTGCAGTTTTCATTTCAGCTTTACTACATGCATGTGCCTCAAACAATTACAAAGATGGAAATTCCATATTGCATTCAACGCAGAGGACTGGTGTATCCTTGACTTAACTCGCTGCCATTGCTGAACTCGCTGTGTTGCTTCATCAATTGCTTAAACTGATATGATGAAATGTAGGTCACGCTCATCCCATTTATGCCACATGGGTATGCACTGCAGAGACATCTAGCGGAGAGCAATGTGTTCTGACGATATCTGAAAGCATTAAGAAAGGTTGTTGGCATAATATGTTTTTAAAAAACTAAATTTGTTAAATTTGGTCTAGAACCACCATTTTTCCACTGCTATAACTTTAGAACATTCGAATAAGTAGCATGGTAAAATGCTAAAACCTATTTTATACATCATATGTTATCAAAAACTAAATTGGTTAAAGTTGATCTAGAACCACCATTTTCGCACTACTATAACTTTAGAACATTTGAATAAGTAGCATGGTAAAATTCCAAAACTTATTTATATATCATATGTTTTCCAAAAACTACATTTGTTAAAGTTGGTCTAGAACTACCATTTTCCTAAATTTATCGATCGTTTCCACGCTCTGAACTAGTGCACTCTGAAATTTATCGATCGTTACCACGCTCTGAACAAGTGCACTCTGAAATTTATCGATCGTTTCCCAGTCTGAGACCTTCCATGTACTTATTCCTACGCTGTGTGTGTGTGTTTGGTTACTGTAACAGAACCAGTGAAATATGACTAATTAAATATTATTAGTGCAAATAGACATAGAAATATAGTTACTATGTTAAAAAAAAGTCAGAGTCACATAATGTCACAGAGTCACATAATGTCACATAATGTCACAGAGTCACATAGTGTCACATGATGTCAGTTGATGTTACAGAGTCACATAATGTTACCTAATGTTATCTAATGTTACAGAGTCACATAAAGTCACAGAGTCACATAAAGTCACTGAGTCACATAAAGTCACAGTCACATGTCACATAATGTCACATGATGTTACATGGTCACAAAAGTAAACAAAAAAAAACAATAAAAAAAAGATTTGCCCCGAGCCGGGATCGAACCACCAATCTTCTGCTTACGAGTCCTCGGTTCTACCAAGTGAGCTACGAAGTCAGGTCTATTGGACGATCTGATAATGACATACATACTTTAGACTAATTATGCTCACATAGCAATTACATACTCCTTACATAGCCATATAGTCATATGATGTTACATAGTCACATAGTGTCACATGATGTCACATAATGTCACATGATGTCACAGAGTCACAAAATCACAAAAAAAGTCACTTACCACGACTCTTTTTCCAATTCGTCTCCATATGTATTTCAGTCAATCTTTCACTTTCCTATGTGTATTCCAGTCGATCCTTCACTTTTCACTTTTTTCCATGTGTATCCAACAGCAGCCACAGCATGAATGAAACACATGTCCGCACAATGTGCTCTTATAGAACTGCTGAATCATGTCCTAGGGGGGTCCCACATGGAGGACCCCGGGGAGGGGGGTCCCCATGGTATGATAGACAATTGATGGAAGTCCTCACATGGAGGACCCGGGGAGGGGGGTCCGTACCTATTATGTTCCAGAAGGGTCCCCATGGTATGATAGACAGATGGTGGAAGTCCTCACATGGAGGACCCGGGGGTGGGGGAGGTCCTCACATTGAAAACCTCATGATATGACGGTATGGTAGACAGAAGGTGAAAGTGATGCCAGAGGGCGGGATCGATCCACCAACCTCCAGACCATGGGTCCGCTTACGAGTCCTCTGCTCTACCAAGTGAGCCATTCAGGCCGGAAGGTTAATGTTCGGGAAAACAATCCTCATATAGGGTTTGGGTCACATGACACATGATTGACAGGTCACGTGACTAATGATGATAGACAGGTCACGTGACTAATGACGTCATGATGATTGATAGGTGACTTAGGGTTATGCCTCCTAGGGGGAGGGGGAGGGGGAGGGGGAGGGGGAAGGGGGTCGGTACATAGTATGTCCTGGGGGGGTCGGTACATAGTATGTCCTAGGGGGAGGGAGAGTCTGATGACGTCACTTCCTGTTTTCGAACTCTCGTTTTCCTACTACTGAAATGGATTGTATACACTGTCATATTTGACTTGAGGCATGTTGTCTTTAATATCCACAGCACGCCATAAGCGTTCTGGCAGACTCATCATCCGGTCGTGGGTGTCCCAACATTGGCGCTCAAAGCGGTGCTGCCATAGCCATTCCAACTGGTAACGGCTACAGTGCTGATCGGGCCACGTGACCGATATCTCAGCTTCTCCAATGAGCTAAATAATATTAATCATTTTTGAGTTTCAGTACCACTACATTCATCATAATCATAGTCATAATCATCACCATCATCACCATACTCATCATCACACTCATCATCATCATCATCATCATCATCATCATCATCATCATCATCATCATCACAACGTTCCTTCATCACCATTGCTCATATTTTTATTATCATTCTGATCATCACGACCATTACTACTGTTATTATTATTAGTATTGTTATTATCATTGATAACATTCATGCATAAAAGCTATCACGTACTTGTCAGTGTTGCTAGATTCCAGCGTCGTTACAAAATCGCATCGTTAAGGGTATGTGAAATCCGTATCCAGACATCTCGCATCTGGATATCTCGCATCCAAATGAAAAAGTGGACATCTCGCATCCGTGATTTTGGTCTGCTTTTAAGGAGGAACTTTAACACAGTGTTTGGGAAACTTCGTACAGAAAATAAATTACAGGGGTTTCCAAAACGTCTGGAAGGATTTAATGAACGTGCGGCGGATCAGTATTAAGAATGAATCCACATACACTAATCCCACTGATCTATTCAATTTTTTAAAATTTATCTTTGATGCACGGTTTGGAAGGGAAACGTGCACAGGTTCGAAAATGCGGCGGGTAAGATGTAGTCACGAATCCACATCCCGTAAGGTAGGGTATGTAAAGGGAAGATACTGAAGTCCAGAATCATGGGTTTTGCTACTGAATGGTAAAATTAGAATGGAATTCATCGAAAGTATTCAAGACAAACCTAAGCTTTATCTCGATGGTTTCATATACACGAACAACAAAACGAACAAGTCTGGACGAATTTACTGGAGATGCGTTCGTCGCCAGACTAACTGTAAAGGCTCTTCAACTTCAGGGGATATGTTGGACCCGCAGTTGGCAAATGAGCACAGTCATGACCCTTGTCCTGAAGAGGTAATAATGACATAACATGACAAATCGTAGTAGAGTACAGTGTCAAAATACACTAAATTAAATGATTACCACCTACCCCCCCCCCCCCACCGCCAAAACACAATGATAAATCAAGCAAAAAATCACGGATGCGAGATGCTCACTTTTTCATGTGGATGTGAGATGTCCAGATGCGAGATATCTGGATGCGAGATGTCGCGGATTCGTGAAATCAATCAACTTCCTGCTATTTGTAAGTTCTTTTGGACTAAATAATTTGCAAAGAGAATTGCACGAACATAAACTTACCTCGACACTGGCTGGTTGTATTTGTGGATCCAAGTGCCTCAACATAAATTGTCTATCCTTGCTCTTTGAATCAAAACATTCCTGACACTGGCAGTTATCTCTCAACCAGACAAACGGATAAACAGCTTTTTGAACGCCATTGCTAATGTGGTTGGGAAAGGCAACAACAACATAACCACTATCAGAATCAACTGTCACCGAGGCCATTTTGTATACTGGTATTTCTTCTTCTTTTTAATTTAATTTTATTTTGTTGATTTAGTTATTGATTTTGCTTGAGCAAATCAGCTACTCAATCTAGAATTCTACCTATTCAACAGTAAGGCCGAAATGTCAGACGTTAAACACTTGAGCCGAACGCTGCACTACGCAGTTCTTTTATAATGTTGTAATGGCAGTCTCAAACAGAACGCGAGTTGACACATTGGAGATTACTTGTGCACAAAGTCATCTGATAAAAAGAGGTCGATAATTCAAGCAACGTTTTTTTAAACAATGGCCTTCACCTATATTCTGTGCTATAAGGTGCTTTAAACACCTTATACTGACTTAGATAACATTCTCGAACCCCTTAGCCCACAACAAAAAAAAAACCTGTTTCCCAAAATTGTTTTATGCAACGCACTTTTACATTAGAGTGACTTAAGTCATCAACGCGGACTTGTGTGTGTTATTTATTTCACAGAATTGCAGAATGGGGAATAAAATCTACAACATTGCTACAAATTCGATGAGATTTGCGGTGAGCGATATCATGATGAGGTTGTTGTCTGTGACCCCAACGTGTTAAAAACATCAATTTATTCGACGTATTTGTAACGTCGATTTTCCAGCGCCTATTTAATGTTGCTCTAAAGACGTTGATTAGAACGCGGAGAAAGTGGAGTTTTTGGTTGCAACCCATAGAAACGAATAAACAATCGATCGATCGAACGTTGATTCAACGTTGCATCAAAGGCATTGATAATAGCGTGATCAATGGCTGTGACCGACCACAGTAGTTGAATAATGGGGTTTCTAACACATATATAATGGGGTTTCTAAAACATATATAATGGGGTTTCTAAAACAGTGACGTCATTGTTTTAGAACCCCATGGCGAAAGTAAAACAGTGACGTCATATGAACGTCATAATGACGTTATAGGGATAGTGGGCAGCCATTCAGACGGTTAAACGAACAGCCAGACAAATGGGCAGCCGGGACAAATGGGCCTCCGTAAAAAAGGATCAACCGGGCCATCGTAAAATCAACTAAAAACTGGACCGAATTTCGCTACACGTAGCGAAATGACACCCACTTGCAATGGTACAATCTATGTGGTCACAGACACATTTCTCAGTCTTTCCACATAATTGTCAGCTTCCGAATCATTATCATGAACAAGGACATCGAAGTGAATATAATGTAATCTCAAATAATCAAATTCAGTTTTCTAACCGTTTTCGAGATAATGGTCAACTTCCGGTTTTTGACCTTGACCATGACGTAGGAGGTCAAGGTCACCGAGGTACCTCTTATATAACGTCTTTTAGGCCCAAAGGGTCGAAAATAAGCTCAAAATCGCTCTGTCTCTAACCGTTTTCGAGATAATGGTCAACTTCCGGTTTTTGACCTTGAAAATGACGGAGGAGGTCAAGGTCACCGAGGTACCTCTTATATAACGTCTTTTAGGCCCAAAGGGTCGAAAAATAAGCTCAAAATCGCTCTGTCTCTAACCGTTTTCGAGATAATGGTCAACTTCCGGTTTTTGACCTTGACAATGACGGAGGAGGTCAAGGTCACCGAGGTACCTCTTATATAACACCTTTTAGGCCCAAAGGGTCGAAAATAAGCTCAAAATCGCTCTATATCTAACCGTTTTCGAGATAATGGTCAACTTCCGGCTTTTGACCTTGACCATGACGGAGGAGGTGGAGATCACCGAGGTACCTCTTATATAACGTCCTTTAGGCCCAAAGGGTCGAAAATAAGCTCAAAATCGCTCTATCTCTAACCGTTTTCGAGATAATGGTCAACTTCCGGTTTTTGACCTTGAAAATGACGGAGGAGGTCAAGGTCACCGAGGTACCACTTATATAACGTCTTTTAGGCCCAAAGGGTCGAAAATAAGCTCAAAATCGCTGTATCTCCAACCGTTTTCGAGATAATGGTCAACTTCCGGCTTTTGACCTTGACCATGACGGAGGAGGTAGAGATCACCGAGGTACCTCTTATATAACGTCCTTTAGGCCCAAAGGGTCGAAAATAAGCTCAAAATCGCTCTATCTCTAACCGTTTTCGAGATAATGGTCAACTTCCGATTTTTGACCTTGAAAATGACGGAGGAGGTCAAGGTCACCGAGGTACCACTTATATAACGTCTTTTAGGCCCAAAGGGTCGAAAATAAGCTCAAAATCGCTGTATCTCCAACCGTTTTCGAGATAATGGTCAACTTCCGGTTTTTGACCTTGACCATGGCGGAGGAGGTCAAGGTCACCGAGGTACCTCTTATATAACGTCTTTTAAGCCCAAAGGGTCGAAAATAAGCTCAAAATCGCTCTATCTCTAACCGTTTTCGAGATAATGGTCAACTTCCGGTTTTTGACCTTGAAAATGACGGAGGAGGTCAAGGTCACCGAGGTACCTCTTATATAACGTCTTTTAGGTCCAAAGGGTCGAAAATAAGCTCAAAATCGCTGTATCTCTAACCGTTTTCGAGATAATGGTCAACTTCCGGTTTTTGACCTTGATCATGACAGAGGAGGTCAAGGTCACCGAGGTACCTCTTATGTAACGTCTTTTAGGCCCAAAGGGTCGAAAATAAGCTCAAAATCGCTCTATCTCTAACCGTTTTCAAGATAATGGACAATTTTTCTCTAACGGATTTCAGTATACAAAAGTCACATGACCTTGACCTTGACACTCAAAGAGATGTCACTCGAGATTCTATCTATGATGTTACTGCCTACTCACAGCGTACACGTGTTGAAACAAGGATTGGAGCACTATTTCCATCAATTTTTCGTGATGGAATAGGTTTTTGAAAAAATATTTTGACCTCAATTTGACCTTGACCTTAAAGGTCAAGGTCAAAAAATTTTGCCAGAATTCTTTGCAAAGCATACCCATTTAGAAACTATGCCTGCAAGTGGGAATGAGCAACCAATGACAGAGTTTCATTAAGCCTAGCTATTTTTAACTCAGAGAGCTCTCTCTCCACAAACACACCAACACCACGGTAGACGCAGGCAGACGGACAGATGGGACACCTCCCCAAACCCACAAGTTCTCCATTTTTTAAACAGAGAACTCATAGCTACATGGTTAGAGCTCACCTATAAGGCCCCCTTAAAGTCAAAGGGGGTATAAAAAGGAGTATAAAAAATAGCCCCCCTTTTTTATTTTTTCAAAATTTTTTTAATTTTTTTTAATTTTTTTATTTATTTTTTTTAGCATTTCCCACACTCTTATGCATACACACACATACCAACACCATGACAGATGTTTAGCGTTTCATTTCGTATTAGTGGGGGGCTCTTAAAAGAGCCGGGAAGTGTTGGTTTTTTCCTGCTGCTGCTGCTGCCGGTCCCCGGTTTAAAAATACTCCACAACATCTTGAATTGGTCTGGCGCAGTGACTCATTTGCTGGCTGTTAAATAGAAAATGATCAGTTTTTAGTCCGCATGTGAAGCATCCTGTTGTATATTGATGGTTTAATGCCGTTAGGTAGGTTCATAGTGACGCGCAATAAACGCATGAGTGGTGTCCACAGTCGACAGCGATAACCCTATCCGGACTTAGCATACAGCCACATCCGATGCAGATATCCAAGTCCTGTTGCAAGAAGCATCTGCCCCACGCCGGATATTCTTCCTCTTCGAGACTTGACGGGATTGACTCTCCCAACATGGTGAACCGGAAAAAAGCTTCAACGTAGTGCCCCTCTTCTATGTTGCGTAAAAGCTTCCCAAGCGTCACCATCCTGTTGAAAAAAACCGGTATGCAGAGGACTGAGACGTTGGTCGGGTCCGGCAGCAGCTGATAAAAGAAGAATCGCGAGGGTTGGTTGACTGGTCGAGTCACCGGTACATGCACTTCCCGTGCATTTCTCAGCGTTAAGGTGTCGTTCAAAGCGAAGAAAAGCTCCATGCTGTTGAAAGTTCAAAGCGGTTGTGAACCTGAACTGAAATGACTAGCAGTTATATACCACCTCAACCCCCCCCCCCCGACCACTGAGCCACAAGCAAGTGAGGACCCCCCCAAGAGATAGAAGCAGACTGACTGCATAGAGTGTGAGGACCTCCCCCCGGGTGCTCATAGATGTACTCTGTGAGGACCCCCTTCCCCGTTGCCTGCATATACTGTGAGGATGGCCTCTTGTATGTAGTAGTATATAAATGGAGGTTAAAGGCCACATTTCCCAAAACAAGCAGCAAGATGTCTACAACTCGCACATACACAGTGATGCGGAACGGAAGGGCAGTAACGCTGACGACAGAATGCTACAAGTGCTGGGTGTGTTAGAATATCCAAGACAACCACACAACTGCCCGGTACACCACAATGCACCGCATCGATACTGTTGCAAAACCTGCGGTGGTTTGCTATGGTATAAGTTTACGGCAACATTACCTGGACCAGAACCATGTACAGACTGCTGGTGGTGCGGTGCGACTCTGAGAAACCTCAAGTATTACAATTTTCACCCTTTTAAGTGTTCACGAAGATCTTTCACGATGGAGCAGTTTTATAGATATCAGTGGAGTTGCGGAAACCCGGCTTGTTGGTGAAGAGCCAACTTACTAAAATCTTTCGGCCCTTCTAAGGGCCATCCTCTGTTGTGAAATGAAACGCAAATTCTGTCTATGTATGAGTGTGTATAAAAGGGGATATCTGAGATTACATTTCAGCATTTCAGTTTCAGCAGTTGACGTAACAACAACCAGCTAAGATGAAACGTGAAGAGCATGGAAAAGGAGCAAAGAGACGAAAGATGGAACAAGATGACATTTGGCCATACGGTCCAGTCCTCTGTATGGAATGTAATGTGGAATTTCCATCTGTGGATACCTTTGAGGCACATACATGTAGTAAAGCTGAGGTGAAAACTATAGTGAAAGATGCTCGTGAAGAGCATGGGAAAGGAGCAAAGAGACGAAAGATGGAACAAGATGACATTTGGCCATACGGTCCAGTCCTCTGTATGGAATGCAATGTGGAGTTTCTATCTATGGATGCGTTTGAAGCACATGCATGCATACCAGCTGAGATGGAAAATGCGCCTCAGGAAGAACATATTTCAAAGAACCAAAAGACAGGACAAGTAGGGAGAGGTAGAAGGGTAGGTCTTGGTGAAAACGCGCAGGAAAAATGGTTTGAGTCTGAGGATGGATCGGATTTACTGCTTGAAGTGCGACAGCAAGAGAACCGTATCAAGGCCCATTTGTTGGAGACCTTAAACCATGGAACGAAATGGTACATTGTAGTGCATGCACGCTTCAAGAAACTGACAGCGAATGCTGAAGGTGTTATGGTAGAACAAGTGGGTAATGCATTTATCAGCAGTCCAACATACACAGCATACAATCCAGCGGATATTGAGCGGGACTTGCCAGAAGCCTATAAAGAATTGTTTACTAAGTTTGATGAACATGAGCGACAAGGTTCTGGCTGGGTGTTGGATAACATACTATACATTGAAGTACATACAGCTACGTTAGCGCCACTGGATGCAAATAGTTTTATTCCACTACCGAAGAAAGTGAAGAAAATAAAGGATGTGATAAACATTGAGAATGATGACAACACGTGCTTCTTATGGTCAGTATTGGCTTACCTTCACCCTTCAAAAAGCAACCCAAATCGCGTGAAACTATACAAACCATTTGAGAAGGAATTAAAGGTAGAGGGTATGACATTTCCGACACCAGTTACTGACATTCCAAAGTTTGAAAAGGAGAACGATGTAGCCATCAACGTGTTTGGATATGAACAAGATGTAGTTGTTCCAATACAACTTAGTCGAAACGTCAGTGTGAGAGAAATCAACCTACTTCTGATTAGCAATGACAAGACGAGGCATTACTGCCTCATCAAGAATTTTAGCAGACTTATGTCTTATCAAAGCAGAATTGTGCAGCTTTTTATTGTTCCAACTGTCTTCACGGGTTTATACGACAAGATCTTTTAGATAAACATCGTGAAGTGTGTGACAAGAATGGAGCACAACGTTTATCATTTCTCAAGGAACCCTCTGTCAAGTTCAAGAATGTAGCTAAACAACAGCGAGCACCTTTTGTGATTTATGCCGACTTTGAATGTTTCACGCAAAAGCATGAAGAAGGGGACAAGTATCAACATCATCGCCCAAACAGCTTCCCCTATGGGGTTGTGAGCCAGTATGACACACGTGCACCAGTCGTGTATCGAGGAGACAACGCCGTAAAGGTCTTTTTAGACTATGTGGTGAATGAACGTGATCGTATTGTACGTGGTTTAGAGCAGCCAAAGAAAATGGTGATGACTCGCGAAGACAAAGAGAATTTCAAGAACGCTGTCGATTGTTACATTTGTCATGAGCCTCTAGGAGCAGATCGTGTGAGAGATCATGACCATATCAATGGCAAATATCGCGGAGCAGCGCATAGTGGATGCAACTTACAATTCCGACGTAGAAAAGATCGGCAGGGGGATAAAGATTCTTTTATCATTCCTGTGTTTTTTCACAATTTGCGAGGCTATGACAGTCATCTAATCATGGAGGAAATTCGGAAATTCAAAGATGAAACGATTACAGTCATTCCCAACACCATTGAGAAATATATTGCATTCACCATGAGCAATCTGAAATTTACAGACAGTTTTCAGTTTATGAGTACCTCTCTACAGAACTTGGTATCCAACCTTGTAGCAGAAGGGAAAGATAACTTCTACAACATGACCTCTCACATTCCCGATAGTGACCAAAAAGATTTGTTGCTGAGAAAGGGAGTGTACCCCTACGATTGCGTGGACGAACCATCCAAGTTTGCTGAAACGCAGCTACCATTAAAGGACAAGTTTTATAGTCAGCTTAGCGAAGAGGACATTAGCGATGAGGATTATGCGCATGCGCACAAGGTGTGGGATACATTCAACTGTACCACATTTGGCGAATACCACGACCTGTACCTGAAATCAGATGTGTTATTACTAGTTGATGTGTTTGAAAATTTTCGTCAAGTATGCCTCAACACGTATGAATTGGATCCTTCCCACTACTATACAGCACCAGGACTGTCGTGGGATGCTATGTTAAAAGCGACAAAGGTTGGGCTGGAATTGATCAATGACATTGACATGTACCAAATTTTTGAGCAAGGCATACGTGGAGGAATATCTGTGATCACACACAAGTATGCGAAAGCAAATAACCCCTACGTAGCAGATTACAATTCTGAGATACCAAACAACTACCTGATGTACCTCGACGCAAACAAGTTGTATGGTTGGGCCATGTCACAAAGCATGCCACAAAGAGGATTTATGTGGGTGAGCTAGCCAGAATCCATTAACTTCATGGATGTAGCTGAAGATGATGACATTGGCTTCATTTTGGAAGTGGATGCATTCAATGCATGATCGTCATAGTCACTACCCAGTCACTACCCAGTGGCTCCAGAACGGAAATGTGTCAAAGTTGGAGAATTGTCAGAGTACAGTCAGAAGCTGCGGAAAGATCTGAACATAAAAGACAAACCCAGTGAAAAGCTCATTCCTAACTTGTGTGACAAGAAGAAATATGTGCTTCATTATAGGAATTTACAACAGTACGTCTCACTGGGGTTGAAAGTCACCAAAGTACATCGCGCCATCATGGTTGAACAGAGCAAATGGTTTGCAAAATACATTACCTTGAACACGGAAAAGAGAAAATTGGCTAAGAATCCGTTTGAGAAAGACTTCTTCAAACTGATGAACAACTCTGTGTTTGGTAAAACCATGGAAAATGTGAGAAAGCGAACCAGTGTTGAACTTGTTCACAAGGAAAAGCGGTTCAAGAAACTCGTGGCCAAACCTTCTTTCCACAAATTCAAAATTTTCAACGAAAATTTGACTGCTGTACATTTGCGCAAAGTGGATTTGTTTCTGGATAAACCCATTCAAGTTGGCTTCACCATTCGCGACCTCAGCAAAGTGCTTATGTTCAACTTTCATTACAACTATATCATGATCAAGTATCCCAATGCCAAGTTTTTGTTCAGCGACACCGACAGTCTATGCTACGACATAGTAACGGAAGATATCTACAAGGATATGCAGCAAGATGCTGACCTGTTCGACACAAGTGACTATCCGCCAGATCACTTCCTTCATTCCAACGTGAACAAAAAAGTGCTTGGGAAAATGAAGGATGAGACAGCAGGCATCCCCATTGAAGAGTTTGTTGGACTCAGACCGAAAATGTACAATTTATTGTGTGGTGGGAAAGAAAAACATACAGCTAAAGGCATCACTCAAGCTTGTCAAAGACGCATTAAACATGTGCAGTGTAGAGACAGTTTGTTCAAGAAACTCAAACAATGACTAAAGGACGCATTATTCGAAGTCATAGTCACCAGCTTTTCTCGGAGAAGATGGAGAAAGTAGCCCTCTTTCCATATGACGACAAGCGATATGTGTTGGATGATGCCTATTCCACCTTAGCTCATGGACATTACAAGGCTGCAGAGTAAAAAAGGGGAGGTCCTCCAACGTAAGAGTTATTTGAGGTGTGAACATTGAAGCGTTAACATGGAACTTGAAAGTCGCAAGAGATCTGCAACTGATATGGATACTCTTGCAGATACAGTCAAAGACTTAAAAGTTAAAAATCCTACCACTAAAATCAACAAATTGAAAGTAGAGACGGCACCAACACCACAGTCGTAGGATGGAATGCTTTCTCTAGGAAATGGAATGTATATTAAGATTATGAAACAAAGCAATGAAGGAGTGGTAAACATTCGCAAGTACCTCAGAGATGAGGGGACTGGAAGAAACCATCCTACCAAAAAGGGTATTTTGCTGACAATACCTGAATGGAAAATGCTGAAGAAGCAGGTTAAAGAAGTGGATAAAAGGCTTCGAAGACAAGAAGACGGCGCATAAAAAAAAGTATTGTCATCATGAATGCACTTGTATTTAACGGTGGTGCTAACCTAGCTGTAAATGATAGGAATGTAGTGATAATAAGTTCTCGGACAATAAGTTCTGCTTATCAGTTTAAACCTGAAGTGTGGAAAGACTTTAAAAACATATCGCTTGAACCTGGGTTTAAACGTAGGCTTGAAAATAAATTTGAAATGTTAGTGGTTGAACATGATTCTAACATACGTGTTATATTCTGGAGAAATCTTTTACAGGATTATCCAGAGGATTATGATGGAGTTGTGCCAGATACTCCATATTCAGATTTAATTAACTTTGATATGAAGAATTGGCGCGCAGTCTTACGATTCCTAGAAGCTATACAACATCCACTCTTCACCATCCTGCGAGCATAAAAACGTCTTTGCAGACAAGGAGACAGTTCATAGTTGATATGACTGTTGAACGAGATGGAAGACTTTTTATCGGAATATGAACCCATTACAAATGGATTCTCATATCTGAGAAACTTGTGTGATGACATTGTGCTAAGACATTTTGAAAAGTATATCATTCTATTACCTGACGAACAATCCGTGTTGAAAGACTATCTAGAGAAGTTGAGGTTACCCGGCTTTCTCCTAATACTCTCAGAGAATTTAGAAGTGCGTGTGACTGAGAACTGTCTAGACGTGTTTGTACGATTTCACCAATATGACGAGCTTACAGAAGGCTACGACTACATCACCCTCAACACAGTGGAATGGTACGCTCTGTTACAAGCATTGGATTGGAAAGAACCTGACGCTTGAATTCAAAGAGGAAGGAGTGCAACTCATGCGGGGCACCAAGTCCATTGAGCTGACACATCCCATGTGTGTTATGGTGATGGACATTGACATGAATGATCATGGATATGAACTGAAACTGTCTGAACGCGAATATGTAAAAAAAATAAAGTTTGGTAATGGACAGTGTTATGCTAGTTTTCATAGCATTTACAAACGTGGGTGTAATGTCTATGATACATATATTAATTTAGATTGGTATGAATGGCATTTGTTTATCGATGTATTGAAGGTATTTGTGAAATAAAAGTTTAATGTAAAAAATAATTGTTAAAATGTAAATAATGTATAACACAATAAAAAAGAATGTTGTATAAAACTGTCTTGTTTATTTACAATATCCATAATAAAATTAACAGTTACCAACAACTTAACTAATACAACTTAAATAATACAACATCAATAAAATAATGGTTTATAATGTCTATATACAAAATCCTTTACAACAAAATCCCCATCACTTCTTCTTAATACATCAATGATTTCAAAAGGACTATGCCCTCGAGCTCTTTGAATTATATAATACACACAATAAAATCCACATGTAGATTACGGTGTTTGTAATGGAACTGAATTATAAATGAAATTAAACTTTAAAAACTTATTCAAACGACTGTCTATAGGTAAAAGTCCATAAGAGTCAAAATATTCTGCAGGGTCTTCGTCATAATATACTGCCACCCAATGCTCTCCTGGCTCATCATGATCGTCTGTGTTGATGACATAGGCACCGCGTTGTAAAGATGGTAACTGATCCATGGAAAACACACCTTGAAACAAGTCTTTTGTCGCGGCATCATGGGATAGTATGGCCTCTATCTGCTTCGTGTTCATGACTGGTAGTCGAATTGAATGCTACGATTTGCACTTAGTGTATGCTGTTATCAAATTCAGCATACACTATAACATTGATTGTATTTTGCAAGGCACCAGCAAAATTCATTTCTAGTCGCAAATTCCCATGTTTGATAAGGGCATAATGATCATCACCATCATAATCAGGTGTTAAGTCAAAAGAAAATAAAGAATAACCTCTAGGCCTATCTTTCCGTTTTATAATGAAACTTTTCTCACCATTCAATCTATCAAAAGATTTGTAAAGAGTTTCAAAAGCGTCAAGATATTTTCCTTGATTTATGTCAAGCTTGAGAGATTTGGATAGGACTGGTTAACCATCAGAGTAAAGCTGCATAAAGTTAAGATCAAAATGTTCAAAATTGTATGGATTTCTCAATACTGTTCCAGCAAAGGATTCATTATGAACCATTCCAATGACAATACGTTTTGGTAATTGGCCTAAAAAGATGCTATCTTTCACAAAAGATTGAAATCCTGGTGGAATAGCCAAAATTTTACACTCTTTTCTAGTAATAATAAACTTAGCAGGACTTTTCATCAATGCATCTGCATGTTCCAACTGAATACCTGGACTAACCTTCACTTTGCGAATGGTTAAAAACGCTTCTCTCACTTCTACTTTAAAACCATTATTTGCAGTCATTAATACATATTCATCTTTTTGTCTATGTAAACGTAATTTCATACTAACACCATTTGGAAGATAACGATCCTGCTCAAACAAATCTACGCTTAAACCACCTGTAAGCATAAACTCACGGCTTAGACGTGTATACAAATAACGATTATCAAAACCATTATTTCCTGTTTCAGCTAGATCGCCACCCTCAACATTTACAACCTGATACATATCTTTCATGATTAGCTCTTTTCACCTCATGAGTATTCATTGACCCGGCAGTATCTTAATCGATGAGACGAATAGAGCGCTCAGAATGGAGACTTTCTTCCGAGTCATGAATGAGATGAGATATGATGCTGGTATAACCATGGGTATTGTTACTATGTGATATGAAACGATGATTTAGAAATAATTCAATATTGGACCATAACCCATTAAACAAATCATTGATACATGACACGTTATCATCTACACCACATAGTGTTCTATCAGCCTTTACAATGCGGCATGCACTATGGAGTTTACTGTTCTTTAAATCTAGATATTCTTCTGTAGTCACAGGAATGTAGAATTCTATTGGAGCACCCTCTCTAATGGTAGTCATTGGTTGATAGTCTACATAATAACTTTTTTCTACAGCAGTTTGCGTTGGTGGTATGTGAAACCATTCTAATGGAGAAAGACTACATTCACAAGAATGATTATGAATTAAAGACATGATTAAAAAATATCTTTCTTATATTTTGTTGATGTTATCCGTTTAGCTGCCTTTCGCCTTCTGACAGGTTTTGCTGGTTGTGCTCTCTTTTGTCCTCCTAACCCATCACCAAACATACGTTGTGCTACTCGACCTGTAACATCTTTCGCGACATCTTTTGCAGCTTTTTTAAGATGTGGTGCAACGATTTTAGCCCCTGCCTTAAGCAGTGGAATAGCTTTGCGAGCCAATGATCCCAGTATTGAACCAATACGATCTCCATATTTTATTTGCGCTCCTTTAAATCCTGGTAATTCCCCACCCACTTGACGACGAAAATGGTTGCGATATATAGATGGATTGTGTGTATGCTTTCATAATGCTTTTCGTCGAAAATGAAGTTTACAGATCACCTTTCCAGTTTGAAATGGAACATTATGACTTGTATCGTCCTTAATATTCATTTCTATCACGTCAAATTTGGATGTGTTTGCAGGAACATAATGAGGTTCTCCATAAGTTTTCATGACAATGTCTCCATCATGTCCTTGTATTCCAACAGAACGTAGCAAAGGAACATAATAATCGCCAACAACTTGTGGCTCACAAATACTACAGTACACATAAAGTGTATAAAATCCCTGTTTCACATCGGCTTTATGTTCAGCTGTACACGTTTCAGTATACCATTGATCTGGGATAAATCCTAAAATCTCAGCTAATCCAGCGGACAATGACACTTCAAAGTTATAATTTAGAAATAGAAAAACTCGTCGTCTAATTTTATCATACTTTATCCGAATAGCTTCTTTAAGGTCATCTTTCATAGAATTAGTCGCTTCTTCATTGACTGCATGACATACGTCTTATATGGATCTGTAGTAACCATAAGGAATAGTGATTGTGTCAAGAACAGAATCTGTAAATTGTTGTTGTCGATACTGAATAGAATAGGCCATTCCATGTCTCATGATTGTCCATGTATGTGGATATTGAATTTCAGCTAAAGCCACTTCATATTTTCCGTTCAGATAGATGGTTCGAGGCATACGAATTTGATAATTCGAAGTCTTGTTGTTGGGATAATAGTTCATACTAGCATTGCATGGTAAAGTAATGTAAAAACTTGTTGACTCCATGACAGCTAAATCGCTTATGTGATGTAGATAGACTAGATGTGTATATACCTTACTTCATGTTTGACACTCGTCATCCTCACTCTCTACATTGCTGTCTACATTGTTGTCTAAATTGATATCTACAGGATCTACATTGGTATCTACTACTTCTCCCTGACAACAAGCACTGACACACCTAATTTTTACAGGAATAGTATTTTTATTTCCATTTTCTTTACAACAACAACACTATAACTCTTTAATCCATGTTAAAAAGTTTCCCATCCTTCTGGAAACAACCTTTGTTGACGTTGTTTTGTAATATCTTCACGAGTTGTCTTTTTGCTAAAAACAGTTTTTGGAATGTTACCGTCTACAATTTCCTCAATAGACTGCTTCCAACCATGTGGTGGTTCTCATCGTTCTTTTCTTCTTGTAGCAACCAATTCCTCTTTCAACAAATCAATAATTTGGGATTTGTAATGACAGTACCTGTTTTTAAAACAAGTTCATTTTTATCTGTCCATCTCGTACCATATTTCTTAAGTTCTGCCAGAAGTTGTGTTAGTTTTACATGATAAATAGGTTGAAAATTGTTTAGAAACTGTTGGGACTTTTCTGATTTTTCTGCATTAGATGCTGTAACAGACTTTTGTCGTTGTTGTTGTGACTGAATTTCACCATCTTTTCCCTTTTTTCTAACAACATTTTGTATTCATATTCAGGAATGAGGACCATTTTCAAAGTATGTTTCATTTTAACAGCAACTGAGCTAACAAGGGTAATGCAAATTTAGCAATAGCTCCAATAAATCCTCCTTTCCGATTAACCAACTTCTTTTTTCTTCGAAGTGATATCTTCTTATCTGCTAGTGTGCGTAGGGTATGACGTTCACGCTTGAATACCTTTTTGAGCTTAAGGGTAAATGTCCTCGCAATATATTCAAACAAATTTCAAACAAGCTAGTTAATTCCTCCCTAGTAGCTTGTTGTAGCAAGGATTTACGTCGTTTAGGCCCGCTGCGTGCGAGCAAGTGAAGGAAAGGTTGATTCACTTGAATACGTTTAGACATCTTGGCTGCGAATGGTCAAGTGATTTGGTTCTTGTTCATACGCTACTTTATCAACATATACGTAATGTGTATCTTTTGGTAAAATGCCTGTACGAATACGCAGTTGATCACTCGTCTTCGGCTTCAAATCAATGAATAAATAGCCATGAGGTTTGCTGGTAGCATCTTGATAGGCTTCTATGAGAAATTGAGATTTTCCAGGATACATTTGTGGCGCTAATGTACTTATTTGTTGACTGTCTCTATGATTTTTAAACAAAATTATGTAATGTTTATTCAAACTAATACTTCTCATTTCTCTTCCATGATGGAACAAATTATGCACAATAAAAATAATGCTTAGATTTTGATGACTGCTGCCAACACTAAAGAGACGTGTCATTCGCTCATCACTATGGCATTTGGTCATTAAGTCATCAATGATGAATAAGTTTGGTTTTTCGGGTTAAAACGCTCTTCAATGTCATCTGGAATGCCTTGGTAAAATTCCACACCTTTCATTCCCTTATACAAAGGCTGATCTGCTGCATAAAGCCATAAAATGGTTTTTGGGGAGGGTTTAATTAACTTTTGTTCTAGAATTTCCCTAACTAGAGAAGTTTTAGCACTGCCTGTAGGTCCAGAGACCAAACATGTGAATAAATGCTTAATTTTTTAATGTCTGTTTCTTTCATCCAACTGTTAAACTTCTTTGGCTAACCTAACCACTTGACAAATAATTCTTTAACACCTCGTCTTTTTTGTGTTTTCAAAACCTTTTCAATTCTGTAGACTGATTCAATATCTTTTGTCACTTTCTGCAGTTCTTCTACATAAAAATGTCCATCAATATCTTCGTCCAAAAAGTCTTTCACACGATACAAGTGTATTCCTTGCTTCTTACAACGATGTGTGATAATGAAGACTTCTTGCGTCCATTTTATATGATAATCCCGCTGAAATACATATTTCATGTGAGAAATGCGAACCTGATCACCAATCTTAAATTTGTAGGGTTTTTTCTTTTTCTTTGGTTTTAATTTCAA
The DNA here is from genome assembly GCA_949752745.1 of Protula sp. h YS-2021. Taxonomy (NCBI): domain Eukaryota; kingdom Metazoa; phylum Annelida; class Polychaeta; order Sabellida; family Serpulidae; genus Protula; species Protula sp. h YS-2021. The sequence continues at coordinate 27,102,131 of OX457028.1, forward strand.
TTTGTCTACATACATATACTTCCACACTTTCGATTCGTTGTCTTTACGAATATCTGCAGGAGCATACTTATTAGGGAGGGAGCCATGAGGTCTACGGTTGTAATTATACACTAAGTCTGGAAGGATGTCCATATATCGATAAGTTTGATTATGTAGGAAATATCGATACAGCAATCCCCTTAGAGTACGAATGACTCTCTCAGCAAAGTTGGCTTTGGTTTTATTCTTTGTCGTATAGGCATGCATTCCCTCCTTCTTCAAAAATGCTTTTACCCATCTGTTTTTAAATTTAGTTCCTTTATCCGACCTTAGAGTTCGTGGTCTTCGTTGTGTTTCATGAAAAATCTTTTGAAAGGCTTCTATAACGCTGGTATGTGATTTATTAGGTATTTGCTGCACCCATAAATATTTCGAAAACACATCAATGACAACCAATAAAAAGCGGGTGTTATCATTATAGGGAGCTATGTTTCCCATGTCAGCTAAATCAATATCCCACATGTCATCAATTCCACGTGTAATGACACGTTGCCCTTTAAACCTGTATTTTACAGGTTGTAGTAAACTGAAGGAATCTTGATCCTGTAACTATTTCTTCACTTGTGAATGAGTGGCTGGTTGATAATGTTTTTTAATATGTGATAAAGTTTGTAAGGACCAGCAAATGCCCCGGGTTGACCAGGTTTAAAGTAAATATTGGTTAAGTAGTCTTTCCACGTCGACATGTTAACACTAAATGATCAACACTTGTTAACATGTCTTGCATTTTATTTTGTCAACATATCTTGCATTTTATCAACATATCTTAAATTTTATTTTATCAACATATCTTACATTTTATTTTGTCTCACAACTCAATCAACATATCTTACAAATCAAGTATTGATACAATAATGTGAATAGTTGGAGTCCATTGATCTTCAATGTATATTAACCAACTACTTAATTCATCAAATGTGATAGCATCTACACCATATTTTTCACAACGTTGATTTGCATTATCTAACACTTTATCTAAATGAATATAATATTTAGCTTCATTCCAATGAATGACACGTATGTTCTAAACACTCTTCATTTTGACAAGCAGAACATACCAAACATGTAATTTTTTTTACAGCTAATAACATTTCTTCACAATATATTTTTGCACAATACATTTTCTCTATGTAATGTCTGCCATTATACTGCAATATAGATTAACCACTCTCTCACTTCATCAAACAGTCTTGGATCAAATCGAGCGAAGTGATATGCTGCTTCCACATCAAACTCCTCAGCTCCGTCAATGTTTGAAAGCACACACTCTTTGATGAAATCCTCGCGTAAGTTTGGTACGTTTAACGTGGAATGAGCAAGTTCCCAATAAATGTCAAAGTTCTGCAGTTGTTGTTGAATAGATCCAAAACGTGTCAGTTCACTTATCATGTAGTCCACATACTTCTCCTTGAAACACGTTTCTGCATCCATCTTTGTTTCACATGTCCATATAACACGTCTGCACACTATGACGGCTGGTAAGCAAATGACTCTCAGTCTTACTCCACAGAAACAGTTAGTGAGCCGCACTTGTTGCAGATGTTGTCTGGTTCACACAACTTGCAATTGTACTTGTGGCAGTGACAATCATAATCCCCAGCATATCCGTAAGCACCACAATATTCACAGGTAAGTCCAAGTTGATTTTGCACATCCATATTCTCCAATTGAACTTCAGCCAGTCTTTTCTTGGATAACTTTGACACTTTCATCCGATTGTCCTTTTGCAGCTTGGAGTTTTCTTGCCATGATATTCCGTACATGGCAATAAGGTTGAGTTGATGCTATCCTTCTCCTGAAGCAATGTCTCCCATTCACCATCATTCATGTTGATGTAATACTTGTATTCTTTCCCTTCAAACAGTGATGTATGCACAAAACTCACATAGCGCATGCCTTGGTATGAAATGACTTCAAGCCATTTCGTTTGCCTTAAGTACAGTTTGAAGCCAATGTCGCGTAATCTTGCTAAGTTCAGGCACACAATCTTCCACAAGGATGGTGATAAAGCAAGCCATCTCTCTCCAATAAATAACCCAAATTGTCCCTGCTCCACAGCAATGGTTAAGTTTGCACTAATTTTAAAGCTGCTTGTCTTCTCCATGGCTGCGCGTTGAATGATGACTGCACTTGACACCTCACTCCTTTTATATGGACATTACATGTATTTTTTCGTGAGATGTTTGCAAAATCGTGGAGTGATCTCGTTGAAACCATCCAGAAAGGCTGTTGGCAAACCGTCTGTTAGAGATTGTTTCATGATGATCACTAAAAAGTCTCCTCGTTTGCGACTACCAATTATCCATTCAAAGAGCATTGGAATGGTGAAATGTCCTTTTTCATAGAGGTAGGCCATCATATCATACACCTTAATACGTTCTTCAAGGTACTTGAAGCCATGTAGCATGATCTTTGCACATTTGGAATCGCGATCCTCGTCTTAAAAAGTTCCTCATGAAGACTTCTAATAAGTTGAACGAAACGTCGGGTCATGACTTGGGAGAACTGTGGCTCTGACGCAAGAAGATGCTCTAGGTTTCCTCCTAGCATGTAGATAAGCTGAATGACAGTGTTCACCTCTTCCGTTAGGTATATGTGCGTGTGTTGGTCGAAAAAGCCTTCTTCACATAAACGCCATAAAATGTTGCAATCGATCAGAGGAATCACTGCTTGAAAGTTTCGTTTCAACATCGTGACGTCTTCCTCAGTAACAGGAATAGTTTTGCTCAATTCAAATTTAGATTTGAGCTGCTTGTCATCGTCGTCGCTGTCGTCATCGTCGTCGTTATCGCCGTCGTTGTCGTCGTCGTTGTCGTCATCGCCGTCGTTGTCGCCGTCGTTGTCGCCGTCGCTGTCGCCGTCGTTGTCGTCGTTGTTGCCATCGCTTGACATGACCACTTCTTCCTCAACATGCTCTAGATGTGCCTTTAACTTTGTGCTAAGTGGCTTGGCGCTACCATTTAAAAGCGCATTTGCAACCCAGAACGGGTAGTCAGATCCCTCAGGATCTGGCATTGCTTGCTGTACTGTAGACACGTCTGGCGGAGCACCTAACACTTCCTCAGGCTTTCTTTGCTGTACTGTAGACACGTCCGACGGAGCCCCTAATGCTTTCTCCAAGGCCTTATCAGCTTCTGCCATTGTACTTAGGAAGGCAGCAGTCTCCTCTGCAGTTAAAACTGCATCTGTAAAAGCCATTGTTTCCTTGTCGAACAGGCTATCAATTTCCATGTTGCTAGCCGTTGATGCTTTTCGAGACGTCCATGATGTCTTGGCAATACAATGGCCATAGGGGCGGCGAACCGACCTTTTTATACTACTCTCGGTGGCGGTCCAGTGGCTTGTGGCTCACTGGCCGGGGGAAGTTCCTCACACGGTACATCTATGAGCACCCGGGGGAGGTCCTCACACTCTATGCTGTCAGTCTGCTTCTATCTCTGGGGGGGGGGGTCCTCACAGCGACTTTTTCTAGCAGCCTCGCACTCTATGCAGTCAGTCTGCTTCTGACTGTTGGCCAGCTAACATCATGCAGTACAAAGAAGAATTCTTTAACGCGGCGCGTCGTCAGAAATTTTTTCTGACACAGAAGGATATCGACCTCTTTGAGGTGATATACAATGAATACAAGGTATTCATGTGCGATAAGTGGATGGAACTTCAAGCGGCAAACACGCGCGAATACAACCGGTTTGGCAGGGCGGCGGAGGAGAGCCTCCTGCAAAGTTTCGGGATCCGTCGCCCTGCCAGAAAGCGACTCCGGTGAAAGCGACAGCAAGCCCGAGAAAGCCTGACGTCACCATCCGGAGGATGCAGAGGCGCGTGCCCAGTGCCACTGTCACGAGGCCGGACAGTCCACCACCTGCTCCTTTGGATGAGCTGACGGCCGCTGTCGCCAGCATTACGGATATACCAGCAACCGACGCCAGCCAGATGCAGTCGGCTTCCGACTATGGCAACACCCCTGAACTGGTTGAGTTGAAACTGGAGGACGGCTATAGCAAAGAGTCAACATTTCAGGATGTTGTGCACTTCTTGGACACGGTTGACAATGTGCAGTACTGCGACTTCTGCAATTTCATGGTTCCGGCAGGAGTCTCTATGAGAGTGCATGAACAGGAATGCTCAGAGGCTATGAAGTCCGAACACCATTACTGTAGTGTTCTGGGCAGGGGTTTCAACTCAAACAGGGCTAGGGTAGCGACTCATAGGAGGAGGTCCGGCTGCAGGGAAGACAACGGCAGCGGCGGGAGCGGCAGGAAGAAGTAAAGAAGAGCAAAAACCTCCACGGCTGCTTTTTAGCGGCCACCCACTATTACGAAATGAAACGCTATTCATGTCATGGTGTTGGTATGTGCGTGTATGTATGAGAGTGTGGGAAATGCTAAAAAAGATAATAAAAAAATAATTAAAAAAGGGGTCTATAAATCATTGATTTATACCCCTTTGAATTTTAAGGGGGCTCATAAGTGAGCTCGAACCATGTGACTATGAGTCCTCTGTTTAAAAAAATGGAGAACTTGTACGTATGGGGAGGTGCCCCATCTGTCCGTCTGCTCACGTCTGCCGAGTTTTGGTGTGTGCGTAGAGAGAGAGAGAGTGAAAGAGAGACTGGAAAAAAAGTTGCTGCATGCCTGCCTGCCGTGGTGATGGTAAATGTGTGTGGAGAAAGAGTTAGGAAAAAGTTGCCGTCTGGGTTAAAAATACCTTGACTTGTGAAATGAAACGCTAATCGTGCCGTAGGTGTTGGTATATGCGTGTAGAGAGAGACAAAAAATTAAAGAAATGAATGCCCGTTTGTCCGGCAGCCCATTTGTCTGACTGTCCATTTGTCCGGCTGCCCGTTTGTCCGGCTGTCCGTTTGTCTAGCTGCCCGTTTACCCGACTGCCGTGGTGTGTGTGTTTTTGGAGAGAGAGCGAAAGAGAAAGTGAAAGCAAAAAAAAAAAAAAAAAGACTGCCCGTTTGCCCGGCTGCCGTGGTGTTATGTGCATTTGTGTTGAGAGAAAGCAAAAAAAAAAAAAAAAAAAAAAGCTGCTGTCTGGGTTAAAAATACCGTGACTTGAGAAATGAAACGCTAATTGTGCCGTGGGTGTTGGTATATGCGTGTGGAGAGAGAGAAAAAAATGACTGCCCGTTTGTCCGGCTGTCCGTTTGTCCGGCTGTCCGTTTGTCCGACTGCCCCTTTACCAGTCTGCCGTGGTGTGTTTGGAGAGAGAGTAAGAAAAAGAGTTGTTGCTTGTATAGATAGAGTGGCTATTTTCGCAGTGTACGCCTGCGGTGCGGCTGGCCCCGGGGGGGGCTGAAAGTCGGCTGGCCCCGGGGGGGCCTGAAGGTCGTCTGGCCCGGGGGGGCCTGTCGAGCAGCTCTCTCATATCATAGATACAGTGGCTATCCTCGCAGTGTATGCCTGCCGTGCGGCTGGCCCCGGGGGGCCTGAAAGTCGGCTGGCCCCGGGGGGGGGGCCTAAAGGTCGGTTGGCGGGGGAAGGGGGGGGGGGCTGCTGTGCGGCTGGCCCCGGGGGGGCCTGAAGATTGTCTGGCCCCGGGGGGCCTGTCGATTAGTTGGTCGCATGCAGGCTTAAGTCGATCTGTGTGGCGTCATTGCTGGGTCGAAATACCTAATAGGCCAGCTCTAACCATCTCTCTATGAGTCCCTCTGCTTAAAACACAGTTGGAGAGCTGGCCCGCGTCTGCCGTGGTGTTATGTATGCGGAGAGAGAAAAAATAACTGCCCGTTTGTCCATCTGTCCATTTGTCCGGCAGTCCGTTTGTCCGGCTGTCCGTTTGTCCGGCTGCCCCTTTACCAGTCTGCCGTGGTGTGTGTGTGGAGAGAGAAAGCAAAAAAAGAGTTGTTGCCTGTGTATGCCGTGATGCATGAAGAGAGAGCTTTCTGGGTTAAAAATAGTTTGGCTTAATGAAACTCTGTCATTGGTTGCTCATTTTTAATTCATTTTACGATGGCCTTACATTGATCCTTTTTCTATGATAGCCCATTTGCCCCGACTGCTCATTCGCCCCCGACTGCCCGTTTGTCCGGCTGTCCATTTGTCCGGCTGAACGGTGACCCGGTTGCCCTTTCTTTTACGGAGGCCCATTTGCCCCGGCTGTCTATTTGTCCGGCTGTCCATTTCTCCGGCTGCCCTTTTAACCGTCTGAATGGCTGCCCACCATCCCTATAACGTCATTATGACGTTCATATGACGTTCATATGGCGTCACTGTTTTACTATCCCCATGGAGGTTCTAAAACAATGACGTCACTGTTTTAGAAACCCCATTATATATGTTTTAGAAACCCCATTATATATGTGTTAGAAATCCCATTATTCAACTACTGACCACAGCCAAATTACAACCAGATTAAATGTTGCGATTGGTAGGGTCGACGACGCCAGTTCAAATCGGGATAGGAATGTTTACTGGATATTGTCTGTTTAAACAAAGAGAGCTCTTGATCTGAATACATGAAATATTTATCGTTGTGTGGAAAGGAAAAAAACCCTTATTAAATTTATTTAATAAAATAATTAATTAAATAAATCAATTATTAAAAGGATTAAATTATTTTTATAATAAATCTCATATCATTAACTAAAAATAAATATTATGGAGATATTTCATAAAATTTGAACTAGGTCAATCAATTCACAACTCCAAAATACTAAGAAGATGACTTGCAAACAATTTTGAACTGCACATTCTACAGTAATTTGATACAATTATTGTAATTATACAATTAAAACAATTATGAAACCAGACCGTTGGGTCCAGATAAGTACGATTTGGAACACTGAAAAATTCAGGACTCTTTTAAAAGATGTGCTAAAAGTCACAACACAGCTTTTGATATGTTATATCCCAGTAAACATTCTGACTTCGAGAAAACGCCAATTTGAGGTTGCTTTAGTGACCAGGTCAAATCGCAGCATTGAATCTGGTTGTAATTTGGTTTTGATTTTGGATTTGGTCCCGACCATAAATCATAGTGTCTTTGGCAAAGCGCCGAATAGACTTTGGATAAGCAATGATACGTGGATGTTGATTTCGCTCGCAAAAAACTTCTACAGCATTTAAATCTGGTTGTAATTTCATTGTAATCACATGCGCGACCATCGATCAATGCCTACTCGGCGTCTCCAATATCTATTGAACATAAGTTTGATAAAAACGCTCTTTTGACACGGTATTTAGTTTCTTTGCCGAAAACCGAACTTCTTACGAACCACAATTAACGTCTCTGACGGGACGTTGGATATATTTCAGAAAATGGACGATTTATGAAGACGTCGAAAACAGACCTGGCAAAAGTATCCGAATTAGCACTCCCACCCCCCCCCCCCCCCAAAAAAAAACAACACTTTCGTGTTAACGCTCGCAGGAAATCTAAACCTGCTACTGGTAATGACCGGTGGCTTTGAATATTTATGAAAATCAGAAAATAAAGTATGTGATATTCAGGAGGCCGCCGGTTTTTACCGTCTACTGTTGAAATATATCCACGAACGCTGATTTCATGTCTATCATGTGTTACCCGATGACCCAAAGGGAACTTTGGCTGAGCGATAGGTACTATTTCTTATGACTGTCATGGTCTAGAGGATGAAGTGATTAATATTTTTGCGACGTCTATATGTCACTTTCCCGACGCCTAAATAAGTCAATAGGTGGACGTTGTGTAACTGCTGGGCGGAGCCCTTCATTTTCAGTTAACTGCAGAATAAGCCAACCTGTGAAAAATTTGGTCGCAAATCCCGCCCCAAGGAAAAATAAATAAAAATTAGGAAAAAAAATAACGGGGGGGAGGGGGTCAGATGGACAATTTTTCATTTGCTGGTGGTCGTATGGCCTTTGGTCATTGGTCTGGTGATCATATAACCGATGGTCATTTGATATAGACGTCATTTTTTGTCATCTCCGTTAAGACTTCCATAATCATCAAAAATCCTACCTTGACGAAACGTTAAATATTTACTAGGATGTATAAATTATAATAACAAAAAGCATCAATGTGGCGGTATATCGTAACAATGTTGTAACAGGTAACAGTACAAGATACGGATCGTTCTTCGCGCCATTTATATTTTTTAGCTAGTGAAGGAAATCGAAAATTGCATTTATAACTTAATCGCCAATGTGGAGGTAAGCATCCCGAAATGTGGAAGATAAACATCCGAAACTGAGCCTAAAGACACAACACATGACACGCGCAATATTTGCTCACTCGGGGAGATCAGTATCTTGTACTGTTAGCTGCATCATAGCAGGTGTCAGCATTATGGGATTTAAGTGGCAAAATGTCCAGTTTTGCATATGAAATTATAATGAATTTCTGAATAATTTTAGGTGAACCAAATAGACATGCTACAGTATGTCTCCGCCAAATTTGGTCGTCCTTAGCCTAACCGCCTCAGAGGAGTTCGAGTGACAATGTTATGGCGCAAAAAAGGAATCATACGGAAACAGCTTACCGAATCGTACGAATTCAATAAACTGTGGGGATTGAAAATCTCCAAGTGTATTAAAATATACTTTCAATGCAGCGTCCCGATATGATAGATTGGTCCCTTCACTATTGTTTTCGACGCTCACCATGCTACCGAAATTATATTCTTTTCATCTATTCATCAAGGTCACGAATTGAAACTGTTATGTTATGTTTGGAATCTGTCTTCAAACAATAAATTAAAATCGCTGTAACTCTATCTCAAAATGAGAAGAACTCCCTTTGTCCCTAAGCCCAAAAATCCATTTTCGGAACAATTTATGAAAAACATATCTGATTCGCAAGGACGTTCAACAGTGATAATAAATTAGTCTAAATTAACGAATTTGTTGTCAGTTATCCAGTATTTCGCTGATGCGACGGGCACTACGACCGTCGTAAGAAAATACTCTCTGTGCGATTAAGATGTCGAATGATGAACCATATTCCACATTAATCAGGTAAAAGGACGTTTATGGGTATATTTAGCAATATCTCACTTTTGATTAACCCAACACGTCACTTTTGAGTCCACTTGCAATACGTCGGACCATGTAACAATTAGTTCTGTTAAATGTGTCAAAGTCAGATTTGTTAAACACCTCTCAACCAATGAAAAAGAAGCTTTTTTTTAAAAATAAAGTGATGGCCGAAAACACCAGTGGGCATTAATTTTGAATTTTCTTGATAGGTAATCTAACCCACTATATTCGCCGACACTTTTTATTTCATAAAGAACACGAGCATTGTGAAATCTCTCGCAATTCCTATATTTCAAAACAATTTTTCGTATTGATCGAATGGCCTTTCACATCATTTATTCATATCCAGTGATATCACAAACTGATAATAATAATCATGGCAATAATAATGATAACAATAATAGAAGCAGAAGAAGAGGAAGAAGAAGAAGAAGAAGAAGAAGGAAAAGAAGAAGAAGAAGAAGAAGAAGAAGAAGAAGAAGAAGAAGAAGAAGAAGAAGAAGAAGAAGAAGAAGAAGAAGAAGAAGAAGAAATCATTTCACATCTGTTATGACTTAAAATGGCATTTTTAAATTTTATTAAAAAATAACTGTACCTCGCACAGCTCAAATATATGGTCTTCCTTTCTTGAAGGAACAAATTTAATAGCGAGAATGGCTTAGATCAACAATGAAAATATAACAGGCAAGCAAACAACATACAAAAAATAAATTTATTTAAGACTTGGGTTTGAACTCACAACCTCTTCATTCGACTACGACAGCGTAAACCGTTGTTTCGGGAGGGGGCAGAATTATAAATATTGGCTATAAAATCGCTAAAGGAAGGAAATAAAATCGCATCCAGCGATTTACAGTCTAACATCTTATCGAGTGTACTGTTGAGGCAAATGGTCAGTCGACTGATGAACATCCATCAAGAAGGAGCACAGTGTGGTTTTTGGTATTTTTACCAGTTCTGGACAATATTTTGGATAATTTTGGTGAACTCGCCAAGCAAAACACAAACTTGATGCAGGAGCTTGAGAGGAACATTCTCGTAAATTTCAACGCGATCGGGCCCAGTTTGTAGGAAGAGTAGTATTTTTTTAGGTTCTCATAAATTTGGCCTATATTTGGACCAGCTTTAACTGAATCACCAAAACAAATAGAAGCTACTTGGAGAATTGCTTAGGAAGTATTTCTGTCAAATTTCAAAACAATCGGACTAGAAATGTAGGAAGAGCAGCATTTTGAAAAAAAAATTATTCACACACATACCAGCAACCCCGCCCTCCCTCCCCCCCCCCCCCCACGACACACGCACATAACGGACAACAAATCCACCACAAGTAATGAGTGTAGTACAGCAACGACAGTCGGCATGGCTGGTAAAAAGCAAGAAAAAATTATGTGAAAGCGGTTTTATTAATCCATTTTTGTTATCTGTTCGATGTCTAATCAAACTTTTTAGTGCAACCTTGAAAAGAAGTCAGGAAATCGACGCTGAATAGACGTCGAAAATCAACGTTGTATAGGCATCAGAAGCAACAAAAAAAAACAAACAAACAAACAAACAAAAAAAAACAAAAAAAAAAAAAACCGTCTTGTGTTATCGCTCACCGGAAAGAGTGGCCATGACTAAGGCCAGGTCACTTTGATATAGATCCAAACCGGGACGTTAAATGGGGGATTTATATATCTCCCTCTGAGGGAAACATATATAGTATTTGGTGTGTCCGTCCGTCTGTCCATCCGTCCGTCTGTGCGTCCGTCTGTCCGCAGCGAGTTCTTATGAAATTAATGAGTCGATTTTTCTCAAGACATACATACATATTGGGGCACATGTCTAGATGATGCCCGTAATATTTTTTTTCGTTCCTTCAAAAATTCCATTTTTGGCAAATTTTTTAACATGCGGGGTTTTCGTGCATTTTTTTCACTTTGGCTGGCTATATCTCCATAAGGCTCAGACGTCGCAAGAAGAACATACATATAGCGCAAATGTATACTGCAAAGTTTTCCTTCATTTCCGTTAAAAATGTATTTTGGTGATTTTTTAAATTGTTGATATTTAAGTTTTTGGCCAGTGCAAATGTTTGCTGCGAAGTTTTTTTTTCATTTTCTGTAAAAATGTATTTTTGGCGATTTTTCATAACAATTTTTTTGTACTTTTAAGCAAGGAATTTTTTTTCCACGTGACTGATTGGGGGGCGGGGGAGACATATCCGTTTTTGTTTTAACAAAAACACTGGCCAGTCTAGTTTTAAGATTGCGCAAGTTTTGCCCACCTATTTTTGAAAAATATTCATAGAAATCGACATTATACATACACTGCTTGACTGGATAAACCAAGGAGGGGATATCATGACGGAAAGGTGAACAAACTATGTGGTTGTCCAGACGGAGATTCTAGATTAATACGTTAATAATTTATACGTCATTTTTCGGACCTCTATACGTCGGTAGATAGACGTTGATTCAGCTTCCATTTGCAACCTTTAAAGAAACGTTGGCATCGGTTAATCGGGTGCAACGTTTATCCAACGTTGTTGCAACGTCGCAGTGTTTGCCGAGCACTTTCCTGACTGCACGTTTATTCCGTACTTAAAAAACCTCATTCTTGATTTTATATACAAATTCTGCCTTTTATTTACAGAAAGAAAAAAAAAACAGCCATACCAGTAATAAAATAAATGCTGTTAAAATTTTTTATACTGTATGTAGAAAAAGAATTTGCAAACATTTCTTCATGCTTTTAAAAGCTACCAGCTTACAGCCAACAACTTACTTTTTCACTAATTTACAACAATTCTTATCTTAGTTTTGTCATTAATCCAGTTATGGATATTTGAAGTTACATTCCGACATCCGGCATCGCTGCTTGATTTGTTGATTAACTGAGTAAGTTTCTGTTATGAAGATTCAGCACATTTACAGCAGTTTCTACTGTGATAGCCAGTAGCTTGGGCACTTCACACTGAGGTTAATTCAGCCCCGCTGTTTACATGGTAACGTTATTCCAATCAGTTTAGTGGTGATAAATATTGTGCTTTAAAACACAGTTGCGTGTTATCAGATTTACTTGGTGTGTGAGTGTGAATGTGTGTGTGTTTCTGTCTGTCTGTGTGTTTTCCCTTTAACTTGTCAAGATATTACAGATGTATTGTTAGAAGATGTTTTGAGTGGTTCACTCATAATATTTCTCCAGCATCTCTTGACTGATGGCAAGTTTATTCTGCAGCACTCTGCGCTTGGACTTGAGATAATCCCAACCGATGTAGCCGAGTTCCAGGTGCCTCTCGCCCGCCACTGCCTCGGAGAACGCTTCCCTCCCGTGCATGACGCGGAAGTTATCCACGCACATTATCTCACCTGTAGTTCATGAAAATGATCAGGGTAACCCCTAGCAACGCAATTTTACCCATTGTTTGATAAGGCCATTGCGAATGGTGTTAAAAGTTAATGAATTATGGACATTTATTTGGTGTGTGGGTGTTTCAACATAAATTTGATTAAAATTCCAATATCTCTGTATCGCTTTTAGGTAAAGGGGAAGGGGGAAGGAGGAGGGGGGTATTATTTGGCTGGATAACTTTCAGCCCCCAAGTGCACAAGTTATAGTTGTCAACAACTCTTATGCTCTCGCGTATAGGATATGGGGCCTTATGTTGTGAAGAGATAACGAAATAAGCCAGAAGTTTGAATATTGGGGCAAATAATAATGTACTCCTACGAGGTGACGGAATTGGAGTTCATTATGCAAAGTGAGACCAGAAAACGCACTGAATAACTCTCCAAAACTAGAAGCAAAAGTGATAAATTTCGAGCTGAAAATTCAGGCTAAGCAAAATAATATAAAGAAACATTAATTGCCTAGACAAATAGAAATGTCTGCACAGGAGAACCCCCAAATCGAGATAATTATGTACTGGTAGCACTTGGTATCGTATAAATTGCCATGCGTGTCTAAAACGCGGAGAAAAGGGGTAAGTTTGAAGACAGATTCGTGCGAAGTGCGCGGTTCGTGCGAAGTGGCAATTTCATTAAAAAACTAGAACCTCACTTCGCTAGCGAAATGTTAAACACTTGACAAAAATTAAAACGCAAAAATACTTCCTTCAATGGGTTATTTCTTGAATAATATATTGCAAACAACACAGCTTGAATATGTCTTATAAGCTGAGTAGTGTTTGGTTTCTGTTGACTTAAGGTTTTATTGACTGATCTAGCATACGCCGTGTTAGCTATTTACGCAGTGAGAGCTCGAACAAAGCTCACTGTGCAACTGTGTGTGATGTGGGTTAAATGCTACGCATTTACTTGCAAAAAATGCACTCTTTTCACATGGCGTTTTAGCAAAGAAAACGAAATCAAAGACGAAAATAAAAAGTGACATGCACATGTTCAGATCAAGCTCTTCATAAGTCCCAAGTTTCATGGTCGTAGGGCCCATAGTGTCAGAGGAGAAGAAGACACAAAAAATCGGAAAAAGTGTCAAGAAGAAAAAAAAAAAAGGACGAATTTTGCTCGCACA